>OX456523.1:200323027-200622996 GCA_949748255.1 Eustalomyia histrio | reverse complement strand
GTAATAACATTTTAGGCATACTATGATTACATGCAATCATATTATGATAAATTCAAAATAATTTTTTTTTGTTTATTTAGAATCATAATATGGTAATTTTTGAATTTTAATATAACTGTAGGGTTCATATTATGGAAAAATTATGGATATTTTATTATCATAATATGATAACCATAATATACAACGATTATGGTTGGCAGAATTATAATCCCAAAAATATATGATGCTCTTCGAATATGATTCTCCCAACCATGTTTTTTCTTTGCGTGTGTGCTTTATTCTTTAATCTTAATACTTAGTGCAAGTATGAATATCTTATACTAGTTAGTATCCTTTATTTCTAATATTTTATAGGTTGTTTACTAAGGTGTTGTTTATCTTTGTTACTAACGAGGATGTATTCTTATCTCTAAGTGTAATTTGTTGTTGTTATAAAGGTTATGGTCTTATTATTATAATTACTTAGATTACTAAAGTATGTTAGTAGTTTGCATGTCACTTATCTATGTAAAAATCAAAATAGATATGAACATACATGATCATACATGCACTTATATATGATCATACATGAGCATATATGGTCATATACTTCAATGCATGGTTCAATATATAAACACACATAATCTCATATACTACCATATATCTTGGGATCCTAATTTTGAGGGCATATAGCCGTATACAGCTATATATGATAATATACCTAGCAAAAAAAATGGTAGTCATTCTGTGACTATAACTTCTTTCATTGCTTCCTAAACTTCAGTTGACATTCTTTTATGATTTTTTGGTGTTATTCTAAGGCACTTCCAAAAGCATTCATGTATTCATATTTCAAACGCAGTGATCTGGATATAAACCCGATGCATATCTTAAAAAATCACTCTTCATTGCTTCTAAAGCATAAGTTATAGTATATCGTATATTTTTTTGGAATCTAAAGCCTTTATACAAATTGAGAAAATAGTTCTGATGAACTTTTTAAATTTTTTATATTTTAGTTAAAAATTTCACGAGGGTTAGAATTTATGCAGTTTTGCAATTTTTATAAAAGTTTTGAAAAATCAAAAAAAATACAGATTTTTTTTTGACCTTTAATTGAAACTAGCTGGCCTGTCATTTGCATTTTTCAGCCTCAAAATTTAAATTCAGAATTTAAAAACAAATTTCAAAATTGTGTAAAAATTATTTCAAATTGCCCAAAAATGTTTTAAAATTGTCCAAAAATTTTTTAAAATTGTTCAAAAATATTTTAAAATTGTCAAAAAATGTTTATAAATTGTACAACCAGTTTTTAAATTATCCAAAAATATTTTAAAATTTGTCTAAAAGTTCAATAAAATTTTTAAAAAATGTTTCAAAAATGATTTTTCACTAATGCAGAATTATTTATTTGTTTTAATAAAGAGTATTTGTATATCAATGCATAAATTTCGCTTTTTTAAAATTATTTGTCTGCATTCTTATGAATTAAATTTTTCATCAAAGCTTAAATGTTATAAAGTATATGAACATTTTCCACTCAAGCATCAGAATATCTAATCATTGTATTATCATTGCTTCCTTAGAGTAAAGTATGAGTAATGCTTGTAGCTACATTTGAATACTTCCATCCTATGACACGCTAACGTTAAATTCATCGATGCAACCATCAGAAAGGAAGTAATGCCTTTGCCATAGTAGTGACGCTTTTATTGTTTTATTGCTTCTTTGGCAGCTTCATTTTTGCTGGGATATTTATGTATGGTAGAAAAAGAAATTTCACAAAATACCTTCAAAAATTTCATAAATTTTCAAAATTTGAGGCAATCGATAAAACGATTCATTAAACGGGGAGGGCGGTACTTCTCCCCTTTTGGCTCCATGACGGAGAAAATTATATGTATGTCAAATTTTATCAGGGTCTAAGCTCCACCGGTTTGGAACTCGCGATTTTAACGCCCCTCTTTTCTCGTCTTAAGTAGAAGTTCCAAAATGTGTCTTTTAATTAGTGGAAGTGCCATTTAGTGAACACGTACTTAAATGTTAGATTTCTATCCGAAAGTTATGGTAAATTTTTTACAATTTTTAGGCCAGTAAATTTTTCAAAAGTCCTATCTTAAAAGATGTCTACTTTAAAGGATGACCAACATGCGAAATGTTTAGTTTTAATCTCCAGCGGAGTTTATAGTTCTTCACTATAACCTACATTTTTAACACGTTATTAGTAGGTATTCCCAAAACTTTTTATACACCGATATACAGGTTGGTTGAAAAGTTCCTGCGCTCACCAAGAGATGGCTCTGCTAGCTCCAAACTTTTTTTTCTCAAGTCTTGAGAACACATGCAAAGTTGCAAGTAATTCTGTCAATTCTTTCTTTGTTTACAATCCATTTGAAGTTGACGTGTCATTGATTTTTTTTAATATGGAAAAAATTTAATATCGTGCAGTCATTAGATTCTTAGCTTTGAAGGGTTTAAAAGCAAAAGAAATTTATGAACAATTGTTAGAAGTGCATAAGGAGCCCTCACCTTCAAAACGCACCGTTGAATTTTGGGCTGTTGAATTTTAACGTGGTCGTACCAGCCTTGAAGACGATCCACGCGAAGGACGACCAAAAACTGCAACCACAGCAGAGATCATTGAGCAGGTACATAATATGGTTAGTGAAGATCCAAGTTTGACTAAGCGTGAAATTGCTAATGCCATAGGCATCTCAGACGAACGAGTACTCCATATTTTATATGAAGAATTACGTATGAAAAAACTGTTTGGAAAGTTAGTGCCGCACGCACACATTAACAATTCAACAAAAACTGGATCGAAAACAAATTTCTCAGCGTAATTTGGAGCGTTTTAAGCCGATTAAAACCGACTTCTTGCGTCGTTTTATAACAATGGATGAGACTTGGATCTACCACCATGATTCTAAATTACAGTGGACTGAAGCTGGTTTGTTCAGCAGGTGAAGTCACAACGACCAGCAAAGAAGGTTATGGCATCAGTTTTTTGGGATGCAAAAGGAATTTTGTTGATTAATTATCTTCAGAAAGGTAAAACAATCAACTCTGAATAATATTGCAGCCTTTTGGATCAGCTGGATGAAAAAATTCGTGAGAAAACCCCTGGTTTAAAAAAGAAAAAAATCAATTCTCATCAAGACAATGCACCTGCTCACAAAAGTGTTTTGACGATGGCTGAATTCAAAGAATTAAAGTGCGAATTGCTTGAACATCCACCGTATTCAGCAGATTTGGCTCCCAGTGACTACTATCTCTTCAGAAATCTCAAACAATTCCTTCGTGGAAAGCATTATTCGTCGAATGAAGAGGCCATAACAGCCGCAGACGGTTATTTTGCAGAGCTTCCGTTAAACCATTATAAGGATGGGATAAAATTATTGGAAGATCATTAAAACAAGTGTATTGAGCTTCTAGGAGATTATATTGAATAAAACAATATATTTCGTAACAAAAACAGCATTCTTTCATTTCGAGCGCAGGAAATTTTCAACCAACCTGTAGAGATTGTTAAGTAATGTACGCAGAGAAAAAATATGGTGGCAACATGATCATTGCTAATATACTATACTTGCTGCATTCGGGTATGGTTGGCAAAATCAAGATATTTATTCATAAATAGGTTCTAACCATCAATATGGTCGCTGAAATCATTATTTTAGTAAATATTTCATTATTTCATGATTGCCACTTTCTATTTTGTAACATGATTGGCTATAACCATTCTGTGGTTACTTAAATTCTAACTATGAAAAACTATGATAATTATGGACTTAAAAAATGCTGACAACAATCAATGAATAATTACAAATCAAATAAATTCAAATGATCACGGCTACTATAGTATACATGCTGCATTCGAGTATGGTTGACACAATTAATTTATAATTTAGAATAATCAATTCATTGTCGGAAAAATTCATTGTCAAAAAGGAACTATATAAAGATTTTTAATTATTTTTAATTATTTTCAATAAAACAATAATATTTTTATTTTGTAAAAAGTATGGTTAATTTATTTCTTGTGATATATCGACTTTCTTGTGAAAAAAGTACTCAGAATATTAATAAAACAATTTTTGTAAGAAAATGCCTGTAGAACCTAAGATACAAAATACTGGATTTTTAGAAATTTATTTGATAAAAACATTTTTAGATTTTCAAGATTCTGTGAACTGTTTCTTAAAAAAAATTCATATATTCTTAAAAAAAGTTAGATTTTAAAAAAATTCTTACTCTCTGGGGACTTTTCATCATGAAAAATACTTAAATTTTAAGAACTTTTTCTTGTAGAAATATTCTTTGATTCTAAAGACTTTTTCTGAAAGAAAAATATTCTATCGAAAAAAAATCCTAAAAAATGTCCTTAGAAAAAGTTCATAAAATCATTGTTTTTTAATAAAAAGTTCTTAGAATTTAAAAATTTTTTAAAATATTTTTCTATAAAAAATCCATAGAATCAAAACAGTTTTTTTAAAAAAGGCCTAATTATCAAATTTTTTCATTAGGAAAAAACATTTCTTAAATAAATATTCTTAAATTTGTTCTTCGAATATTTACTGTCTTGTTTTGTAAAACTGATAATATATGATGATCATTTTCACCTAGTAGGTTTTATTTATTTATACCTCATACATATAATATTAAATTTACACTAATCAATTTATTGTCGAACAAATGTATTTTCAAAAAGATTCTATATAAAGATTTTACATTTTTATACCCTTCACCACAGGTGGTGAAAATGGGTATATATAAATTTGTCATTCTGTTTGTAATTTCTTTAATATTGATCTTACACCCTATAAAGTTTATATATTCTGGGCGAAGTTGATTTACCGATGTCCGTCTTTTCGTATGTGTGTTGAAATTGGTTTTCCGAAGACCCCAGACATGATAAGGACTTGATTGTTATATATTTCTGTCACATGTGATCCATTTCTGTTTGCTATTGAAATTCAGCCAGATCGGTTGATAAATGGCTGAGATATGAGCAAAAAACCTCGACTACCTCTAATTTTTTTTTTAATATGTTTGTTGAATTTTACGCACAACAAACACATCTATTTGTTGAACTTCTTATCTTTCACCTCTTAACCTTTTATACAAAAACAACAAACAGATACAAAGATTTGCCATTTAAAAACCAAACAAATCTGTTTTAAACGAAAACTGTTTATTTACTTCTATTAAATTTAATTGCGTATGTCCTTCCATGGCTCAGTGGTCTAAGCGCTCTCTCACAAATAGATCGCCCGACCGATCCCCGTCTATTCAACTTTTTTCCCCAAATTTTTTTTAAATTTTCTTAAGACTTTTTTTTTGTTGCTTTTTTTTAACAGCACAGTTGACTTAACGATGTCGGTCAGTTTTTCTGTATGTTTGGAGAACGGAGAGAGGAAAAGTTTCCAAATAAGGTACAAGCTCTTGGTTATCAATACACAACGTCTGACCAAATGTGGGCGGGCTCCGTGAATTAGGCGTGGCACAAAATAGATTAATTTATATTTTAAGAACGGCAAGACCGTAGTTAAATACTCCATAAATGGGCTAAAAACATCAAAATTTTTATAAAAAATAAAATTTTACAGCTGTAATATAACCTGTGGATACGTCTTATATAGCAAAAGACCGGAAATCTTTAGTAGAACATATTTGCTGAAAAACTCTGAAATATCGGTTCAGATACAAAAAAGTTATGATAAAAACATACATTTTTTTAAATACCTATTTTCGAGAAACATAAATCGTCCTAAGTCCAAGTTTTATCACCCAACTAAATGGTTAATTTCCATTCCATATATGTCCATATATAAACTTCAGTTTTTTTCCAAGCCTGGTGAAGGGTATATAAGATTCGGCATAGCCGAATTTAGCGCTCTTACTTGTTTTTTAATTCTTTTCTTCTGAAGTTACGACTTTCTTGTTAAAAATGTACTCAGAATATTAATAAAATAATTTTTTATTAGCAAAAAGTCTGTAAAACCCAAGTGTTGTTTCGTATGAAAAGGTTTTTTTTTACCAAATATTAGAGTTTTAGAAAGGTTTCTGATAGAAACATTTTAAGTTTCTTCTTTAATGTAAAATTCTCTTCCTTAAAGTAAAATTACCAATTCATATTGATAAAAAAAACTTAGATTCTATTGCCTTTCTTTGAATAACAATTTCTTCTTTTCTGAAATAAAAATTCTAAGACTCTAAGGACTATCTAAGAAAAATCTTAAAAATGTCTTTAGAATCTAAGAATTTTTCATTTTTTCCATTTTTCTATTAGAAAAATTACATAAGTTCTATGTTTTTTACTAAAACAAGGCCTTAGAATTTAAAATTTTTTTTGAAGTATTTTTCTTTAAAAAAGTCCATATAATCAAAGAAGTTTTCTTGAAAAATTATTAATATAAAATTTGTTCTTTAGCAAAGACAAAGAAATATTATTAAACTTCGCGAACTTTTTTATAGTTTCTAATTATGATATTACGGAAGGGACAATATTATGGTTAATTTATTATCATAATGTGACAACTATAAATGTTATAGTGCGTCAATGGTTGGCATAATCATAATCTTAAAAATATATGATGTTTTCCGAATATGATTGCCCAAAGCATGTGTTTTCCCTGCGTGTGTGTAAAATTTATGGACAGGCAAACCATGTTTACCAAAAACCATATATTTTAATATTCTAAGTTTTAAAGTTTTATGATATCAAAAATGATAATATTTTTTATGTTTAAATTACATTACAATGTCAACAATGTAAACCTGTTAGCATTAAGATATCCGAAGGAAATTTAAATAGCGTTTACCTTAAAATAATAATTTTGAAATGTTACTATCCATTATCAGTAATCGTATGAATGGGTGGCCAATCCTGAAAAAAATAATTATTATTGCAGACGTATGATGAATATTAATATCATAAAAATATTACTCATACGTCTGGTGATAAAATATTAATATTTTTGATAAAAAGAATATGTGGCTTTATGCTTCAAAACAAACAATTTGTTGCATATTTTTGCATATTTTAGTTTTAAGTGCATATTTGTCGCAACTGTAAATAGTGATAAAATAAGGTTTTTTTTTGTAAAATCTTTCATAAAGTTTGCTATCCATAGATTTACTACATACTATTTTCACAGTTGATATTGTAATTCAATAGATTAATTTCCTAGTAATTTCAGAGTATCAAAGGTTAACGATTTGCTATAAATTTAATAGTAAATGCTTAAAAAAAAATCCCTGAATAATTAAAAAGGAAAAAAATCTTAAAAACATTTGTTTGTTACTGCCTTTAGCTCTAAATATGTTTAACACCTAGTTAAGTAGTTTCTCTTCTCTGCCTAAAAGTGTACTATACTTTTACCAAAAAAAAAAAAAAAAATAAAACCTTTTAAGTGAATGTTCCAAACAAACAAAAAATATATAAAAACTTTAAAATACATGACAACTAGGGTGAAAATGTGACACGCAACATAAAAAATGTTATGAATACATTTATGGCTGCTGCTAAATGTGCTACACTACATCTCGTATTTTGCTGTTAAATGTAAACCCAAAAATAAGGGACAATAAACCTGAAATAGTCAAACCTTAAATAAAGCAAAAAAAAAAAAAAAAAAAAACCAGTAATTTTTGGTATTTTTTGCTGTTTTAAAATAGTTTTGCTAAATAAGCGGAAATTGTTGACAGGAAGTAATACGGATGCTCTTTAATTTGAATTCAACACTTTTTTTACACATTTTTTTTTATTTTTTCTGTATTCGGATATGAATAGATTGAAATGAACAAATTACCCACTCATACTATTACACAATAATATTACCAACAATAACAACAACATTAACAAAAACGAACCAACCAGCTAACATTTCATATAGTGTTTTTTGTTTGTGTAGAAAACTACTACAACGACAACTTTATAAATACATTTACACAAGTTTTAAAAAAGTTCACTAAGAGTATATGTATATTAGGGTGTCTCAATAATTATTTTTGTGAATTAATTAAAATAAAAGCACTTAAACGATGCATATTAATAAGCTGAATATGGCAAAAATATAAAAAAAATTAAGGGGGTTTTATGATCCCTACCAGCGATTGAAATATTAAAAAAAAAACAAACTTTTTCGAAAAAATTCAAAAAATGAGACAAAATTTTGCTTTCATTGAAAATAAGATATTGCATATATGAAAGGTGATAAGTGCTGAAGGGCTTCTAATATGGCAAAACTGTAATTGCGCGAGATGATTGTTGTAGCTTTTTACTTAAAATAACCAAACCGGGCTATGTTATTTACTTCAGTTAGGTTAAGTGCTGTGCCAACACCAAAGCAGGAAGATGTTGAAATTAATCGTCTCTATTTCGTTAATATCGAAAAAATTTTCTAATTTGGTGACATTGGGTTAAAGCAAGGGCTTTCAAAATTACGATAGACAATTTTTGAGTTTTGTTCCCATACTTTTTAAAAATTTTTATTACTATAAATTATATTTTAGGTCTTTCTCGTCAAGGCAGCTTTTGTTTCTGTAACATACAATTGATATTTTAACTTTGTAGGAATTCTTTCTTTTTTCTTCAGATTATTTCTTTTAAATTTACGTATCTGTTTAAAAAAACACACATTTTAGAGAGGAGCTAAAAACACCTTTACTGTAGCATAAAACTCTAGAAGTTTTCTCACAAATTTTAAAAACTTATTTTTGTTTATTTATTAAGCAAAAAAAAATATTTTTAGCTAGGTCAACACATGTATTACGTTCTCGCAAAAGATCTCATCAGGACGCAAAGTTTTAGAAAAGCTGGGCTTCCAGATAATGCAAAACTTTAATAAAATACCTATTAAAACCTATATTTTACTTCTTAGCAGGCAAACACTTGGCTAGGTATTTTCCTAACAAGCACTATGACGTTACTTATGTTCTAAAGTAATAATAGATATTAATAAATGCTTTTAATTTGAAAATTTAATTTTCTTAAAAACACTTTTGTTAACATTACATAAATAATTAATTAAGAAATAAAAAATGACATGAAATTTTGTAACTTATTTGACTTAAGTTAATTTATTAAAATAATTGTAAAAAGTCTAAGAACTTAAGTTGAAACAAAAACGTTAATTACACATACACAGAAAAAGTCGTGGAGAGGTCCTCCTCAGAAATTTGCTTAAGTTGACTTATGTGATATTTAGTTATTGATTTATTATAGAAGTCAAACACGTATATTTTGGAAATAGAGATACTGGAATAGAGAACTTCCAAGTTTTTTAATAGAAACTCTGTGTAACTCCAATGCTCAAACCGTATATTGAAAGTGCCATTGAACTGTCACAGTTCTGTCAAACTTTGTTTGTTATTTCCTAATATTTACAATTTGGTTAATCGGTTAACCGATTCCTCGATTAATACCCTCTCCGATAATGTCGAAACAAATAATTTAAAACTAAAATATTTATTCGACACGAATAATCGATTAAAATAAGCCGATTAACCGTTTAAAATTTTGTTATTTTTCTTAAAACTTTTTAATGTTCTTAACTTTAGCAAGAAAATCGTAGAATCGCAGATGTTTTATAGGCTTTAAAAAATATGATAATCAACTTTTAATCTTTCTTTCAATTGAAATTGATATATGACTTTCATACATGTACTTTGAGCTGCCAAAAGATCTCATCAGAACGCGAAGTTTTATTAAAGCTAGAGCCTCTAAGCAGAGCTTTAACAAAAAAACCTATTTAAATATATTTGTATCCTTAGCAATGCAACACGGGACTAGGTATATTCCTAACAAGCACTATGACGTTACTTATATTTTTAAATAATTATAAAAAATTGCTTTAAATTCGAAAACTGTATTTTCTAAAAAACAGTTTAATTTAAAATTCTATGAAAAAATTTAAAAGAACTAAAAAATAGTAAGAATTCTGTTTCTTAATTGATTTATCAACAAATTTTGATGAAGTAGGAATTTCAGTAGAATTAAGTTGTTTAGTCAAAAATATTTAAGAATTCGCTCATTCTGATTTTTATATATTTTCAAATAGATAACCTTTTTAACTCTTAAAGCAGGTAGTGAAAGAGTCGGAGAACAAAATTTGCTTGTGAATTTCAAAAAATTATTCATACCATACTTTTAAGAATTTGTTAGAATAGGCGAATTCTGATTTTTATATCTTTGCTAATAGATAACCTCTGTAACTCTAAAGCTTAAACCAGGTAGTGAAAAGCCAGAGAACAGTGGCAGTTCTATCAAACTTTGTTTGTGAATTTTGCAAAACTATTCATATCATATTTTTAAGAATTTGTTATTGAATTTTTTTGTTGTAGGCAGCTCTTTTTTATATAGGGATTTTTTTTAATTCTGGACTGTGTCATATAAAGAAAATAAAAACCAACGCGACTACCTACACTGCGTTTTTAAGGGTTAACTTCCACTGAAAACGTCTGACATTTTCGTGGTCAGATTCCTCTGAAAAACCCCAAGATTATAAGGCATGATTCTTTAAAAAATCTCAGGGTGCCTTGAGTTGTCCTAAACAATTACTTTAGAAACCAACGCAATAGACTTTACTTGATATTTCATCAACAAGCAACACACGATTAATCGCCAATTTTTCCGATTAATCGACTCCAATAACCGATCAATCAATTTTCTTCATATTTTTAAATAATGACCGAACTAACTAACCTGCAGAATCGAATAATTGGAAATACTAGTATTTCCCAAAGACTATACTATATTTTTTTAAAATTCCTATTGAAGAACACTAATGTGTATTAAAAAGATTTTTTAATTTGTCGACAATGACAAATAAGGAAAATAAAAATCCAGCTTTATCGGCAACATGCCACTCTTCGATAAAACAATGTCGACACTGCGTATACTTATCAGAGAACTGCAAAATCAACTTTTTTCTTGATTTAATCATACACAAAAATTCTTCTTCACATTTAATAACTCAATAAAATTCACTGTAGAATGAAATCAGCATCATGTTACTGAACGCGTAATTCGGATCAGTTTGAATCATCTGTCGATTATGTTTTATGCAAATGCAATCACTCAACAAAAAGTCAGCGTTCAATAAATCAGAAAAAACAACAAACAACGTGTATGTGTGTATTCATAATTAAAACTAGAAACACATTTCATAAGTGATACACTATATTAGGGTGGAACTTAAATCCGCTTTTTTAGAATTTTTATTAGTAATACAATACTAAAAATATTCTTCTTTGTGAAATAAAAATATTTTTTTGGAAAAAAAATTTAGGTGGATATCTCAGGCTTGCCTAATCATATTAGAAAATTTTGTGGATAAAAGTGCTTCCAAGAATAAATAAAAATGGACAAAAACTAAATATGTTATGTTAAATTTTGTCAAATTAAATTTTTAAATGATTTCGTAAATCATTGTTTTTCAAGACATTGGGACAGCCGAATTTAATTTAATACCGAACTCCTTGGGAGGATCTTAATCAATCTAGGTGACAATCAGCTACCCCGCTTGCATATTCGTGTCTTGAGCGGCATTTCAACAAACATACAGACACACGGTATTTGGCCCCTTGTAATATCTTTCACTTTTCATAAAGTTCCTTTAGATATATTAGAAAGACGAAAGAACAATTTTTTGATACCACTTTTCACCCCATATTATAATTCTTTATCAAATATCCGAATTATATGTGAATCGGAGTAAAAAAAAATAATATCTTTCCACCGAAAACGAAAAAGTTTTATTAAGATACGTAAATTTTTAAAGCTTTTGAAAAAAAAAAACATACGAAAACAGTAATAAATTCTTTATGTGGTTTGTTTTATAAAATAAAATTTGTATCTTCTATTTTGGCAATTAATATTAAATAATTAAAATGATACAATGACACTTTAGAAAATTTACAACAATTTGTGGTTGTAAGACAATCTTAAGGTAATATGGAATACATATTTTCTAATTATTGAATGTTCTATAGATGAATAAATAAATGCTTCTAGATCGATGATATTTTAAGACACTAAAATTATTAGTCTTTTGTAAATAATGTCAATTTAACTAACATGCAACACAAACCACCAACCAACAAACTTACACTCTTAGAATTTATCACAGCAATATTAAATTATAATTGCAACCAACCATCATTAAGTTTTCTACAAACTGCATAACTGAAGAAAGTGCAAAATTGTTTTTCAATAGAATTAGCTGCATCAGAAAAGCTAAGAGCTGCTTTACAATCCCCAAATATAATTACAATATCATAGGCGCAAATATGCTGATGCATTTACCATACCTTTTGTCTTTCATCCATACATTATCTGGAATACAGAATTTATTTTAATTATTAAATATTCTATATATGAATGAATTATATGCATCTTGCTGGATGGTATGATAAAATACTAAAAATATTAATATTTGTTGTATAATGTTACGAGATTAAGAAAATTCAATTTATTTAACATGCATCTCAAACCATAAACTAATCAACAAACATACACTCATAGAATTTATGATAACAATATTAAATAAAAAGTGCAACCAACCAACCATCAGTAAGTTAAATATACATTTCTATAAAGTTTGTTATTCAATAGAAATAGCTGCAGCTACTTTAAAATCCCCAATATAATTATAATGTCGTAGGTTCAAATATGCTTATGCATATGAGCCGTATTAGGCCATAGATACACATTTTTCTAAATATCTCGACTCAAGTGCCAGCTACCGGCTCCATTTGTTGTAAACAAAATTTCAACGTAACTGTTATACATATATTCGGGATATAACCACAAATACAAATTGTGGGAAAATCTACATACCAGCGCGAATACGAAAAAAATTATGTAAATCGGAGCACCAAGGAAATATATGGTCTGAATATAAGGTAGATAGCATTAATGGTTCCGTAGTTATAAAAGCAGCAACTTACGCAGAAACCAAAATATAGAATATATGTTTGGTTTTGAATTTATTTATAGAAGTCGTCCGCTTATAACCCGATTCGGTCCGAACAACCTCGCCAAGTGTCAAATTCCCCATAGTGCGCTGGAATGAAAGTTAAGATCTCCTCCAAAAATGTTATTACTTATTTTAACCCATTCAGCTCTCTTATACCCATCGTCTGCTATTACTTCAATTATTTTTTTTATTTCGGGATACCCTAATGTATATGTCTTTTGTAAATGTATTTGTTATTATGATGCCATGGGGGTGGTAAGTATGTGTGCGTGTGTTAAATTGTGATTGTGTGTTTATGTTTATTTTTTTTTTAAATTTAAGTGAACTTAACTTAAAACTCAACTAAAAAGTTATTTAATGCTAAAAACAACTGGAGGGTCGAAATTGAATGAAAAACTTTTTCAAATTACAATGTGGTGAGTAAGTGTATTTATATATTTGTGTGTGTGTGATTTTACACACCATTATCATTGTATTTGTATAAGTATGTGTAAGTTTGGTAAATAAAAATAGAACCATATACACTATTTTACTTATTAGACAATTTTATGTTTTAAGAGTGAAAGATGTGTATGTAGATCAAACCAAAAAACCAACTAAAACATTCAGGTCCATTCACATCTACAAACAGTGACATTTGAATTGAATTATTTGGTTTTTGGTCCCTCCACATTAGGGTGCTCCAACCTTGTGTGCAGCAATAAAAATGTTAGTTATTGACTGTGTGTAAAACGACGTCTCCCAAAAAATTAGGGCAATCGGATAAGAGGAAAACGTGCCTCAACGGCTCTGAAGTTTGAAAAACGGTATACATGGGAAAAATATGACTTTATTTAAAATTTCTTAAAATTTTTAATATTTTAAATTGATATTGAATTAAAAATATTAAAAAATTGTAATAAACAGTGAATTATCTTTCTAATAAGGCAATAAAAACTAAAATCGGTTAAAAAAAACCCAATTTATTACAATTGCCCCCGGCAACTAATATGTCACTAAACGGTTAATAAAAAAGTTCGAGCCCAAATTTTGAAATTTGTAGAAATAATGTAACGCAAAAACATTTTTGTATTTTATTAGCTCCAAGGTACTCAATCAAAAAGTATTCTTATCATGTGCTTTTCAAACTCGTTTTAAACTAAAGCCAAAAGGTCTAAATTTTTAAACACAGTTTCCTTAATAAGTGACAAAAATTGTTGTTTTCTTGAAATCCGCTGAAGTTAAATCTCTGCACTGGCCAAATGAAAAGAGGAATACCTTCAATTTTTGGAGGTTTTAGTCCTAAATATGAGCTTAATTAAACCTTAAAGTCTAATCGTTGTTTTTTAAATTTCTTTAAAAAAATTTTTGAAAATTTAAGATTGGAGATTTGAAAACTGTGTTTAGAAATTTAGACCTTTTTGGCTTTAATTTAAAACGTGTTTGCAAAGCACATGATAAAAAATACTTTTTAATTGAGTACCTTGTAGCTAATAAAATACAAAAATGTTTTTGCATTACATTATTTCTACAAATTTCAAAATTTGTATGTATATCTGTAAGTTCTTGTAAGTTGAATTAAAATAATTTTGTATATTGACAAACAATTTATATATAAAACATATTGACATTCTGTAATATTTCATATTTTTTTTGTAACAGACAGCAAACAAAATTTAAATTTGTAATAACTGTTATGGACACAAATAAATCACAAATTTTCGTTTTGTAGGTAAATTTTTATTAAATTTCAAACACATGAAAAACAAAAACATAAATGAAACTAAAAAAAATTGATAAATGAAAGTAAATAATTTGAAAAATACATTTTTAAATGTATGTTCCTTTATTTGTAAATGGAACGGAAAGCTTTTATATTAAACTATATAATATTCTGAGTGTACAGTTCTCGAATTTGAAGCAATTTTATATTATTATTTTATAACATAAGTAACGTCAAAGTGCTTGTTAGTTAGTCATTGCTAAGGGGCTCTAGCTTTTATAAAACTTAGCGTTCTGATAAGATCTTTTGCCAGCTGAAAGTACATGTATACGAAGGTTTTAAGCTCTATTTCAATTTTTTGTACATGATAATATAATTTTATATAATTTATTTATTTTTATTTCCAAGTTTATTAATTTTATATGATGTTTCTTTCTACGATTTTCTTGCCCAAGTTAAGAAAATTAGGAAGTTTTAAGAAAATCGGCATATTTTAATCGATTATTCGGGTCCAATAACTATTTTAGTTTTAATTATTTTAATTAACCGAAATAGAGGCGATTAATTGAGGAATGGGTTAATCGATAAACCGGATTGGAAACACTAGTTTCTAAGCAGTTTTTCCATACAAAAAGATGCATGTTCTAAGAAAATTTTCCTATTGAAAATTTAAGAAAAATTTAACAGAATCAGAAGTCCAGATTTCATATAGGAAAAAGCCAATAGAAACGCCTTAGAACCTAAGGAATTTTGCCTAAAGAAAAAAGCTTCAGATTCTGACAGCTTTTCCCTTAATAAACATCCCAAAGAAGAAAGTTTTTTCTATTACAAAAATGATTTGTTTATCTTCCAGACTTACTTGACATTACAACCACTAGACATCCAAGAGCCAGTGCCAGATATAATTTGTGTCACCTTCTGATCTACAATATTTTAAAAATTAATACATTAATGATTAGTCATACATAATGTATAATTTAAAAAAATAATCTTGGAACAACTTTGATGTATCCACCTGTATTTTTGTACACATCAAAATAATAATTCGACAATTTGATAAATCATATTTACAAAATTTTGTTTTATATTTTTTGAATTTTTCAAATGTCAATATTTTTAATATCAGAAATTTACAGAATTTCTGTGTAAAATAAAATTTGTCACAAAAATCAGTATATATTTAGGATATCAATCAACTGAACACTTTTTCTTCTTTTAAATCATATTTATACCACATTTTAATAAAATAGACCCAAAAGTGTATATCTTAAGTGAATAAACCTGTAAAACTGTCCACAAATTCAGTCTCAATGGATGATTATGGTAAATTTCAAACTCATAGCTACCGGAATTTGGGACGGATTTGTACCCATTGTTAATTAAATTTTAATTAGAAACTCCAAAAGGTATATTTTTAGTGAATAATTAGACCATACTCCATAGGCACAACGCATGTATGCGTAAGCCAAATAACTTTTTTTTTTTGAAAATGCTATAAAAAAACTACTGTATATTTTCTCAAATTTCTTTTTTTATTTGAAAGTAAAATCCTTCCGGTTAATAATGGAAAATAATTTCATTCAAATGGTTGCCTCGGCTGGCCATGCAGTAGCCTACACGATCGGTCCAATTTTTAAGCACATTATCGATTGTGTGCAGCTGTATTTCACCAATGGCTTCACGAATATTGTCCTTTAAAGCGTCAATTGTCTCTGGCTTGTCGGCGTAACAATTATCTTTGACGGCACCCCACAAATAATAGTCCAACGGTGTCAAATCGCAAATCTTCAAAAACAGGGCGCAAAACATCGAGTGTAGCTCGGCTGTGTGGCACGTAGCGCCGTCCTGTTGAAACCAAATGTTGCCAATATCCTCCTCTTCAATTTTTAAGGACAAAAATTCGTTCAAAATGGGCCGATAACGATCGCCATTGACTGTAACGGCCACTCCTTGCTCATTTTCGAAGAAAAATGGCCCAATTATGCCTCTGGACCAAAATCCGCACCAAACAGTGACTCCTTTTGGTGCATCGGCTTTTCAATGTATGCGGGCGGGTTTTCTGTGCCCCAAATGCGACAATTTTGCTTGTTTACATACCCGCCAAGATCAAAATGAGCTTCATCTGAAAAGATGACATTGAAAAGATGACATTCTGCAACATTACCATGATTTTCAAAGTAATGTCGCAATATTTCCCAGCGTTGGTTAAGCGTATACACAACCATATTCGCTTAGCGGAAGGATAAAACTAATTATCTGTCAAATTAGACATGAAATAAGTGTTACCATTCACGAAGTTGAAAAAAAAACATTAGATGGCGGACCCTATACATAATATGAATACATAAGTATTATGAATTTCAGACTTCCAGTCAAAACTACTTGGTCAGGCCGTTAAGGGGAAAAGGCTTTTCCTCTTTTGAATCCACATATTTACCACGTTCCTAACAAAATTCCAAACAGTACCAGTAAACTCCAGGGAACAAATGTCTTAAATTTCAGATCTCAAGCCTAGGCGGCTTGGCCATGGCCTTTAGGGGGGCACTTTTCCCCTTTTTACCACGTGCATAATGACAATTTGAAAAAGTACCTTGTCATTGAATTATCCAAAACTCCTATTTAAAATTTCAAGTGTCAAGCCAAAGCGGATTTTGAATAACTTTCAGGGGGAACTTTTTCGCATTTTGCCCGTCTGTTTTCTTACTAAAAGTAGTAGGCTGTTAAAGGAGGCAATTTTCCCCTTTTGTACAATTTTGTTTGGCTACGTTGCTGACAAAAAATTCCCGAATTTCATAGAGATTGGAGAGAACCAATTCGAATACTTTCCTTGTCAGTCAGCATACATATATTTATTAAGAAAAATGCTTATTTCTCTAGAATTCAATACAACCAATTAAACTCTTGTGAATTTTATCACTTTTCTACTTTTTTTATTTATTCTTATCTTTAGTGTCCTTTCCGACAACTACAAATGCAAAACAAATGAATGTCTATTACACAAAACAAATAATTTGTTTTTATAACTTAAACAATAAACGTGCTGTAATTTAACACTCAGAGTCATAACAATGCATTTAACCAAAACATACAGTGTTAAAAGGAACAAATGAATGCATGGACGGACGGACAGACATTTAGATAGACAAATAAACAGATAAATGAATGGACAGACGGATATATTAAAGGAATATACAAACAATATTTCAACAATAGGTACAAGTATGACTAACGCAAAAATGGATAAATGCAACAAACAACAACAGCAAAGACAGAATCAGAAACAACAACAACAATGCCAGAATACAGACAGAGGTCATAATTTATGACTTTAATACAAAACACAACAGAGGCAACAGAGTAGAAGTATCAAAACCCTTGGACAAAAAAGAAAAACATAGAAAACACTGATACGGAATCATAACTATTAATATTAACGTTAATTTTACGTAGTGCAAAAAGATTAGTTATGTTAACTGAATAAAGTTGTAGGCAAGAAAAATTAAGGTAAGAAAATATAAATTCACCTAAAAAGAAAACAGTCACAAAACATAAATTCCCCTGTCAAACCATAAATCTGTTTTCCTTCTACAATAATAAATAATTTTGCTAAGACAAACAAATTTAATGGTAATCGTAAAGTTTAGTTCTAACAACAGATTATTTTTGGTTGTTTGCAAAAAAAGACAGATAAAACTAAAATTTGGCTGTAATAATACAATTTTGATAGCGTCAACACTTAATATTCGTTAGTTAGAAAATAAAATTTCAATTGATACAGCTGAAAACTTCCATTGTCTACTAAGTAAATCGTTTGCCACAACCAGGGTTGGCAGGCAATGTAATATTTATGTTAACGATTCCAAACCCTTTCAGCTGATTATCATATAAATTCCATTATAGAAATAACAGAAAAATATACCGTTACCGATATAACTAATAATGTTATCGCTACAATACCGTTTCCGAAACAATTAAAAATCCGTTACCGAAAAAAATAAATTATTGAAAGCTTTCTAATAGAAAATAGCGTTACCCTCACCGATAACCGCATCGTTTCGTTCACCATCCATGATGATAACAAATTTTTTTCCGTGAGATTTTGAGACAACACAACAACGAACTACAACATGAATATTAGCAAGTAGAAGAAGAAAAAACACAGCACCTACCATTGTTAAGAAATAGAGCAGCAGCTGAATAGAAGGTGTTTTTCCTAACATTACAGACACATATAAATGTCACTTGCACACACGGAATTGTTGTTAAAAGTTTTTGGATTTCTGGTGCTTTTATTTGGGCATGTGTTGCTGTGCATACAAATGCATTGTCATTTAAGAATTTAAGAGTTATATACCTTTCATATATACAGTGAAACCTTACATCAACGGACGTTTTAATATAATGACCGGTATAAAAATCAACCAGTCGTTTCCAAGGTTAATTTGAGGAGCTTTAATTTTAAAAACTTACCATTTAATACCCAAGACTCCCAAAAAGGGGTCTTGGGATTTTTTGATTAAATAGCAATATTTTATTCATGGAAAACATAATAAACTACATTGTTCGCCTTCAAATATATTTCTGCCGTGAACGAACTTAAGCAAGAAGGCTGTAAAGTCAAACTTTTGCTATTTTAAAAATTGTCTCTCAAACTCCAAAACTAGCTGAGAGATTTTTTTTAATTAACTACTACTGATATGCTCAGAGCTAGTATTAAAAAAAATAAATTTCGTCAAAATTTATGGATGTTGATGTGCCAATTTTTTCCAATTTCGCCATAGCTTTTAAAATAACAAAACTAGAACACCAAATTTTACTACATGATTTTATTTTTTAATGAAAGTGTTAATTATAATGAAAATTGTGATTATTTGATTATTGGATTTCTTTATTCGTATTCAAACTTTTTTATGCTAAATCAAAATTTTATTACGAGGGCAGAGCAATAAGTCCGTGACTTTTCGAACTTCCCTCGTAGCTATATGAAATGCAAAACTGCTTCCATCAAGTACCACTTGTTAAAAGACTTCTGTGAAATTTTGAGCAAGTTCCGTCATTTACTTTGCGTTTAACAGCTGTTTCAAAACATACAACCTCGTGGATTTTTTTAAAAATGGAAAAAAAGTGAATTTCGAGTATTCATTATACATAGTTTTTTGCGAAAAAACAGTCAACCAAACCAAGGAAAAGCTTGATAAATACTATGTGAACTCTGCACTATCGATTTCAATGGTAAAAAAGTGGTTTACTGACTTTCGTTGTGGCCTTACAAGCACGGAAGATGCCGAAGGTTCTGGACGCTCAGTTGAGGTCTCTACACGCAAAACAATAAAAAAATCACCGTATGGTGTTGTCTGCCCGGAGATTGAATGTGCGATAGATTGTGAAAGCCATAGGCATCTCACATGGCTCAGTGGTTTCAATTTTGAACGATCACTTGGGTATGAGAAAACTTTCCGCAAAATGGCTGCCGCGTTTGCTCACAATCGACCACCAATGGAATCGTGTGACAGCTTAGTTCCCATCGCAAAAACCCATGAAGTAGACTATGAATTGCCCGCTCATTCGCCTTATTCTCAGAATTTAGCCCCCAGTGACTATTTCCTATTTCCAAACCTAAAGAAATTGCTCCGTGGAAAGAGCTATAGCTCCAACGATGAAATTATTGCTCATACAAATGCCTATTTTATGGACCTCGAAAAATTATATTTTTTGGAAGGGATACAAAAACTGGAGAAACTTTGGACTAAGTGTATTGAGCTAAAAGGAAAAATATTTTTGTTTTTATGCAAAAAATGTGTTTCATTAAAAAAATCAGGGACATATAGATCCGCCCTCGTATTTTAGTGTTCAATACTTAATTCAAAGTATAACTATTATCGATATCAGAAGAAAAAGCATTAGAGGGTTAAAAACACAATTGTTGTTTTCCTGAACTTTTTGAAAAAAAGTTCGATCGTCCTAAAGTAAGGCAACGACTAAAGACACTTTTTTAGTCCGTAATTTACATATGAAAGCACAGAAAAAATATAGTTGGGGCAATCATATTCGGAGAGCATCATATATATTTGGGTTTATGATTGTGCCAACAATAGTCGTACTATAATATAGTTATCAAGTTATGATAATAAGATATCCATAATTTCACCATATTTGAAGCATTTCGTCTTCTAAAGAAAGCAACAACAGTTAGTAGGAAGAATTTCCTGAGTGTTGCTTCCATTAAAAAAAATATGGCTAAGTAGTTATATTATGATTAGAAAGTATGCTAAATTTCTGTAAGAATATTTCATTGCAAAATTTTTCCCTAAAGAAAAAAATTGAAATCAAGTACTTTTTCAAGAAATTTTCTTCGATTCTATGAATTTTTTTTAAAGAAAAGTACTTAAAAATATTTGATTTCTAAGGGCTTTTTTTTACTAAAAAAACAACATAGATAGAAAAATTGTTAGATTTTAAGGACATTTTAAGATCTTTTTTCAAAAGTTCTCAGTCACAGAATTTTTCAGTTTGGAAAAAGTCCTTAAAATGTAAGAATATTTTTATTCGAAAAAGTTCTTAGGTTAGGTTAGGTCGAAAGGAGGATGAAGCATCGAAATGCAACCTCATATCGCTACGATATACACCCAGGCCTCTGCTGGGTCTGTTGTGCGCTCCTTAAGAACATGGAGACTGTAAACGTCCGGTTTTCAGAAACCTGGTTTCCTGGATGTAACTCCTTAAGGTTTTCCAGTCAACGTTCCTCAGGTATTCCAGGTCCGATATAACATCGCCCCCGTCATTCATTACTATTGTCAGACCTATGATCACCTATGCGGCCATCGCATGGTGGCCTAAGGTCGAGCAGTCGAAAACGATGAGTGCTCTTAAGAGGATCTACCGTTTGGCGTGCATTGGTATAACGGGCGCCAGCGGGACGTGTCCTACGGATGCCATCGGGGCCATGCTGGGAATTCCTCCGTTGCATATCACTGTAATGGAGGCGGCCGTCATGGGCTCAACCAGACTTAGGGAATTCAGTAGCATGAGGGGCGGCGACCTAAGGGGTCACATGAGGATCGCCAAGATTCTTATGGACGACCCAATCAGGAAGGTCACAGATAAGATGCTGCCGGAACAGATTTTGGTCAGGTATTTTGACGCTATGTCTTTTGACAGGAGCATGTGGACCAACCGGACTTGGGAACCTGAAGTTGGGGCCCAGTTATGGTTCACAGATGGCTCGAAACAGCTGAATAAGGATACGGGTGCGGGGGTTTTAGGACCCGGTTTCCAGCGCGCCCTTCCCATGGGCAAATATCCCTCCATTTTTCAGGCGGAAATCTACGCCATATGTGTGTGTGTGGACGAATGCCTACGGAGGCGTGTGGTCAGATCTCGTATCTATATTCTCTCTGACAGTCAGGCGGCACTCAGGGCTCTTATGTCCCACGAGGTGTCATCTAAACTTGTCATGGAATGTATTACGGCACTCAACCGACTCGGTAGGAGCAACTCCCTTACCCTGGGATGGATTCCGGGCCATGAGGGGCATGAGGGCAACGAAAGGGCGGACTGTCTGGCCAACCGTGGTGCCCGCCGGCCCTTCATAGGCCCTGAACCTTTCTGCGGGGTGCCCATGGGCTACATTAAGGAGAGGCTCAGGTTGTGGAGAGAGTCGAAATTCTACGATTATTGGCAAACATCTCGTGGCCAACGACAGGCTAAGAGATTTATATCTATGCCCAGTGGTGGGTCTGGGCGACTACTGGCCCTTGGTCGAAGGGACCTAGGGACCCTGACTGGATACTTTACTGGACATTGCAACCTTAGGTACCATAAGCACAAGAAGGGTCAATCGGACACTGAACTGTGCAGGTTTTGCGGGTTGGAATCGGAGACGTCAGAGCATGTCCTCTGCGATTGTCCTGGGCTTTGTGTCAGGAGGATCAGGTTTTTGGGTGACCGTTTCTTGTCGCCTTCCGACATTTGGAACACTTCACCCGGCAATGTTCTTGGCTTCATCAATAGCTTGAACCTTTAGGGTGATTCTAGGTAGCACAAAAGACCTACTGTGGTCGAGGTGCGTAGTGCCATTTGAAATAATAATAATAACATCGCCCCCGAGTGCTCGAGCGTTTCGCTCTCCTCGCCACACGCTCTACATTCGTCAGAATCTTCCCGTCCAATCCGGTACAGTTGTGCACGTAATCCTGCATGACCAGTCAGGATACGTACCATCATACTGACCTCGGACTTACTTCCATTAAGGAGGTCTCTTGTCCTCTTCTCGTCTGGCCCACCCCACAATATCTTAGTGGTCCTGGCCACCGTCCCGTTGCTCCAACAGGCCGTGTGGGTTTCTCTTTAATTCCGCTTTCGTTGCCTCAAACGGTTTTGCGTTCGCCAAGTTAACTGCCTCGAGTTTTCTTCCCCCGACGGCCAGTGTATTGACCCTTTCGTTCCCGGCTATCCCTGAGTGGCCCGGTACCCATATAATATGGATCCTGCCCTCAGAGGAAAACTCAGTACTGGCTCTTATACAGTCCAGCAAGGTTCTGGACTTAACCCTACTGGCTGATATCGCCCTAATCGCCCTTTGGCTGTCGGTGAATATGTTGGCGTCTACTCGCCCCATATTGGATTCAATCCATCTCACACACTTCGTAATAGCACGTACTTCCGCTTGGAAGCTGGTGTTGTGATAAGGAAGACGGAAGGATATCCCGCTCTCCGAGTTCTCAATATAGACCCCTATACCCGTTCTTTTTTTTATTAATATTCTTAGTACTTTTTCCACAAGAAAGTTGTTATTCTACCTACAATAAATAAATTAATAAACATATTTCTTAAAAAAAAATATTTTTTTATTGACTGAACTGATACAATTTTCCCTTTTATTAAAACAAGATTGAAATGTCAAAGTCAAAGAATGTAAATGTCAAAGTCGTGTTTCATTTAATTTATAATTATTCATTGCTTGTTGTCAGCGTTTTATACTTCCATAATTATCATATTTTTTTTTGTTAGCAAGGTATGGTTTCAGCCACTCATGTTATAAAATAGAAAGTGGCAATCATGAAATAATAAAATATTTACTATTATAATGATGGTGGTGACCATATTGATGGTTTGTACCATCCAATAAATTGATTGCGACAACGATACCCGAAGAAGCAAGTATATTATAGTAGCAGTGATCATATTGCATCATATTTTTTCTTCACGTGTATACATATTTATTTGCATTTTAAAGTTTTTTTTTTTTTATATATTAATTTAATAACACTCTCCAACAAATTAAGACTTTTTAAATGGAACAGAATAGCGACCCTATAATTCTGAAAGGGTATGTTGAGTAGATCATTTTTGTAGAACAAACTTATGGTCCAGCACGTCTGAGTATTATTTTACAGTGGGTCAAAGTTTTCATTTTCGGTCGAAGGAAGCATTATACTATATGAAAAAATGCTGTAAGTTAATGTCTGAGAGAATTCTTATGGTCAGAGTTGTATTGTGGAATTGTATGAGGATTATTTTGTGGAAGATCTTAACTCTCTAACTGGTCTCTTTATGGGTCAGTTTGACACTTTTTTCGAGAAAATCAAAAAATATCCTTAAAAAAATGACATTTAAGGATTAAAATATTCTACGAAAATGTTTGCCGGAAAATTCACCAAGTCTAAGTAACTTTCCATTGAAAAACACCAATACTGACTCATGAGTACTTTCGAGATTCATTGTGACAAACGAATTTCCTCCAAAGCTAATGATTTTGTAGAAGCTACCGACATTTTTATATGTGGCGACTGAAATACGGTTAATAACATCGAATTTCGTTAAAAACCATATATTTCAATTGGATCAAGAATATATTTGGTTGCGAAAACCAAATATATCGGTTACTGCAACCAAACTATTCAGTTGGCAAAAAATTCGGTTGGTACAGTGAGTCTGTTTTCTCTGTGTGGTAACTGAATATCTTGCCAACTTATTGGTTAAACTGAAACAATGAAATTTTTTAATTGTCAAGTTAATTGAAAATAATTATCCAACTGAAATTCTGTTGTATGAGCTGAATTTCTTTTCTTGCAACTAAAAATATCGTAGCAAATTTTAGAAAGAAAAGCAAGCATTTTACTTTTTATAAAAAACACGACCAGGTTGAGCACCTAAGTGAAGCGTAGGAGGGGTCTGATGAAATTTTTTTGTTGGCAAATAATCGAGAGAACCTTTAGGTGTAAAATTTTTTTTAAAAATTAAAACTATGTTACATTGCAAGTGCACTAAATTTATATTGCAGCCTGATAAATTCTACTTTAATATAACGGAGACAATTTTTTTGCTATCATTTCTGTCTTCTTTTCAATGGTTTCACTGTTTGCATTAGGTTAGATCAAGAAATAAAAATTGAAGGATTTTAACAGATATTATCTTAAAGTTAGAGGATCGAAAAATAATAGGCAGTCTCATTTTCAGGGGTTCAAAACAATCACTTTAACTATTCTTTGTTTATTTATTTTTTCTTACTTATTTCGATTTTTTTTATTTTATGATTATTAATGCCAATGGGATGTGTGGAATGATCACCCTAATATATTTACCTATATGCAAAAGATGGCGATGTATGTAGTAAACATTGTTGTTTTGAAGTTGTAATGATAAATTATTATAACGTATGTAAAGATTAAATGCCATCCAGAGAGTAAATGGTCGTCTAAGAAAAAGGAAAACGGATTTAAAGAAGATGAAAAAAAAGAACAAACGAAATTGTTGTTATAAGCTGCTTTTTTACAGTTGTCTAAAATAAATCATATACAAATGGGGGTTGATCATGAATTGCGTTTAAATGTTTTGAATATCAGTGGAATTTTGAGAAAACAACTTAAATCGGCTTGAATTGTTTTGTCAAAAAGATCTTTCAATCAACTTTTCTTACTGGAATTAATACTTTTTGTATTGGATACGCCGGAAACTCGAATTTAATTTTAATGTTGACAAATTTTTGAAAAAAAATTTTACTATAAGGACAATTCCATAAAATGTTTTTTTACTAGGCATGTGGAATTAAAATCCGTAAAATGTTAAAAAGGTTTTGATTTAACTTTCGGCAACATTGAGCCCAAAATTATTTTTCTCTGGGTGAGGTGTTTAAAAATGGAAGTCTGATTTGATGGAAATTTTTTATTTCCAAAATACCTTAAAAAAAACTCAGTATATATAAAGGAATAATGACACTGACTTAATAAGTGATAGACTCTACATCGTCCAAAAATTACTTTTATCTTTTTAATTAGTAGCAACACCATACATATCTCCTATTAATTAATATGTTGCCTTCTTTGAAAAAGGGGAAAGAGCAGATATGATTAATGATGGGTTGCTTTAAATATGACAATACTGCAGTTAAGGGCTTAAAATTTGGTATGCAGGTATACCCCTGGGTAGATATGTGGTTTTTGAAAATTCCTACGAGGAGGAGCGTAATTCTCCCCCTTAACGGCATGACCAAACTGCTTTGGCTATAGACCTGAAATAGAATTTTCGCCGTGATAAAATTGACTTCTAAAACAGAGAAAGCTCCTTCCATATCGGCATCTGTTATTTTAAAAATTAGTAAATTTGAAACACTATAAAGGGTACCAAAATAGAATGGAACGGGGAATTTATACACTATACAAGAAGAATGAAATGAAAAACGAGTGGAATTAAACATTACAAAACGGGATTTTATAGGGAACGGGAATTAAGTGAAATAAAACGGGGAACAATCCGAATTGAAACAAGGCAAACTAAATAGAATGGAACGAATGGAACTGAAAAGTACTGGGTAAGAGCAATGAAATGGAATGGAAAACGCTACAAAGAGAAATAAAATGGAATGAAAGAAGAATGAAATAGAATGAAATGGGGAACAAGTGGAATTGAAACACTAAACGGCGGGAATGGATGAAATGGAACCTTTTTTTAAACGTTTTTTCGTTTTTTTTTTTGGCGATTTTTCTCTTTTCCTTTTGCAAATTCAATGGAATTTATTGACAATCTAAATTAAATCGATTGTCAGTAATCAATAAAACTAAATCTATAAATTAATAGCATTTATTTACTGTTGTAATTAAAACATCCATCACTGTTGATGGTTTTTTAATAAGTGATTAGTTAGTCTTTTATTTTTTTTTTTTTTGATCTCCTTCTTAAATGCTACCAAATTATTATACAAATACAATATTGTCAATTTAGTGACTTATATAACAAATTTCGATTTAAATAATATTAATTTAATTTAGTGTTCTTCTTCAGACCCATGTATAGAAGAAATAGAATTGTTGAAAAGTTTTCGGGATTTGCAGATCCTACAAAAACTTCTTAGTCAAAAAATCATAAATTTATAGAAATATATTCCCTGGAGCATGAGTCAATTCATTTATAAGGTACCCTTTAGAATTTTCCGCAGGAAGGTGTTAATAATGAGGGGAAAATTTCGTCTCTTAATGGTCTGCTTAAAACTAGTTTGACTACAAATCTGGGACAGCTTTTACGGTGTAGACATCTATTAGGACAGCGGCTCTAAAAATATTTATGGGGAGTAGCAAATAGGTCTTCCTCTTAAACTCCTGGGGTATTCCTTTTAAAGTGCCGTCCAAATCCTTTCTGTTAGTAATCTGATGATATACTTTTTGGAATATCCAAAAATAAGGATGAATAAAGCAAAAGTACCCAGTGCAACAGCTCAAGCTGGGAACTTCAAATTCGATACATTTATTTACTAAAGAGCTAATTTTTGGAATGTCTAAATAAAGACTCTAAATGCAACAAACAATACGTTCCGTTTTCGGTGCGTCATAAACGGAATCCAGCTCCATTTAACCCTTTAACCACTAGAGTCGAAATGCGAGGTATTTTGTTATGAAATTTTGGTTCTAGTATCGTTTTGGACTAAAAAGCACGAATATGAAGTCCATTTGTCAAAAAAAAATTAACCTGAAAGCGCCAGGTGGAAAAAAAGAAAGAAAACCTGAAGACAAAAAGCACGACTCAAACAAAAAAAATTGTTTCGCAAATTAAATACGCAACAAATTATCAAAATACAGCTTGAAGCTACTTTCCAAAAAAATTTCGAGTCGATTGAGCTGTTGGAAAGTATGTTTTTTTTTAGTTTTAATTTCGCACCAAAATCATAAATAATTTTCGTGTCTGTTTTGACAAAAATCTTGACAGAAATGGGTGTATCTATTAAACTATTCAACTGAGCGTGTTCAAACCGGCACAGTTCGATATGTAAATTCAAACAGACAAAAATGTCGTTGGCGATTAGTGCACCAAAAATATTGCTTTGGTTATAATTGGACTTTAGTGATGACCTTCTGTAGACGGTCTTAGTGGTTAAAGGGTTAAGTACCGTTTTTCGGACCCGTATGCGGACCAGAAAATCCGTTTATATACCGTCAATGACGGACCGTTTATGGACCGATATATCGGATGAAAAACAGAGTTGTCCGTTAAAATTCCGTCAATGACGGATCGTTTACGGATCTGTATTCGGTCCGCATTCGTATTCAATAAAAAACGCATTTATGTAAATACCCAAATTTTGAATAATAAATTATAGTGTTTCTTTCTTTAAATTTATTTATAAAGATATGTAATAAAATAAAATAAATTTAATTTAGGTTTAATTGGTGGCACATTTGCACATTTTTTTGCAAAATCTATTATAAATTAGCAGATAATATTTTTATTTGCAAAATTGCAAGAATTTGCGCACATGATCGTAAAACTTGTTTTAAATTTTATAAATATTTACCTCATAGATATCTCTTAAATTTAATTTCGGTGTGAGATGTTATAGAGCATCTGTTTTTCTAAACTTTAGCGTGCGACCCGTATAATGATCACAAACATGTTTTCATTATTCGTTTTTTACCAAAAAGAACGTATTTAAATGCAGCGGAAGAAAAACTAATGAAATCCGAGGAAGTCCTTGTTTGACGATACAGAAACGGATGCACCAAAATGGAGTCAAAACATATTGTTTTCGAAAATTCAATTATACGGTCCGTTAATATTCCGTTTTCGTACAAGCAAACGTGCAGCTGAAGCTGAATTCATGAATCCGTACGTATCGGAGAGTCCGTAAAAATATGTCTTGGGTACATAATTGACCTTTATTTGTAAGCCATTTTGAAAATATTGCATAACTCAAGGAACAACTATATTATCGGAAGGTTCAATAGCGCTTTTATAAGTCTTTTCGGTTTCCACTTATACACTGGGAAGTTTTAGTATATCTGGGGCTGCACAAACAACAACAAAACAAAACTCGATTTTGAGTATTGTTATTTGCTTTACATTTTTCTTGCATCCTTATGAGGAATTAACAGAGACACTCATTTTCAATTTCCATTTGTAAAATTATAAATGTTCATTTGCCATAGGAGTAAAAAATTAATCATAATTAAAGCTTTAAAGCAGCCAGCAATACACTCAAACCCGACAACGAACGAATGAAAAAGCCAACCTAACCAGGCAAACATTTAATTATTCCATGCAACAAAATAAAAATCCTTTTTAAAACAGCCTCTACCATGGATTGTTTATGCCCTTCTGACTGGCATTTAAGCCTAAAAGCATTATATATTTTTACACCCTCTGAAAAATACTCGTCGTACGTGTTGCCAACATCATAATCATCATCATCATCATCTTCGTACTCATGTTGTGCAAGGGTCAGATAGAATGTTATGGAAAAGACACATTTGCAGAGGGGATAAAAAAGGAATTGGCTTTACTTTGACGCGTGAAATATAGTAGTTACTATGTGTACATACGCGTGATTTGTTACAAAAATCCGAACAAAAAATATTATGTTGCCTTTCATTTGCTGTAGGCCTACATTTGGGTGGATAGCTATTACGAATGCAGTCATAGAATGTTTTTTTTTTAAGTAGCTGGCATATATATTTTTTATAGAGTTTTTAACACCATATGCCTTATAGATAATGACCTATAAAATTGTTTGTCAAATCGAAAATGTTCCATTAATGTTTTTGAATTTTTTTTTTCTGGACTTTTATTGATTAAGGTTCGATTTATATTTTAAGAAAATCCATGGATTAATTCCGAAGTTATGAATAATTTCGAACTGTAAACATTTAAACAACCAAATTTATGTTAACCTATGTAGGCGTGTGAGTGTTATTTAATAAAACATATGTAGTTGTGTCCCATTATGTTTCCCTGTAGAAAATGCCGATATCGAAACTGTACTGTTTCACTATTGACTTTGTCACCAGTACTACTGACTAATTATGCCCCAGCCAACGCTTTTTGCTATAGACATTTAACATGTGCGTGTCATTGCAAATCTACACAACTATTGACTAGGTGTTGACATTGGAACTAGTACATTTTAGTAATTCTAGTATACACTTTTGAGACTTTTTACTTGATTTCCACACTAGGAAGGAAATAAGATTAAACAGACGCATTTATTTTGTTAAATTAGATATTTTATTAATAAATTTTTTTTTTATTAATTTCATTAAAGCAAAAAAATTTTAGTGGAAATTTAATTTTGGAGTAGACGAATCTTCAAAAGACTGCACAAAATCATCCACAGGCTCCGTAAAATCTTCATCAGGCTCCACAAAATCTCTACAGTTGTAATTTTTACTGAAAAATGTTGCCTCTTTCTTGTTATTTTAATTTTTATACAAAATTAATTGTTTTTTCACAAGTTTTTTGTAATTTCTTTTGCTCATTATATATTTTGTTTAAATTTGTATATTTACCTTTTAAATTCATTTTTCTTTATATTTTTATTAAAAATTTAAATTCTACATGCAATCATGCACATGTATTTTTAACGAAATAAAACAATAAAAAAACAAGTAAAAAAGGGCTAAATTCGGCTGTGCCGAATCTTTGAATACCCTCCACCAATATCCTAAAAAGATGTTCTCTTCTGTTTTTTGACACAAATAATATAAAAAAAACTTTAAAAGTAAAATTATGTAGGTGAAAAAATTTTTTGAGGTGAAAAACTTTTTTAGATGTGAAAAGAACTTTTTGGTGGAAAAAAAATTTAGAGGTGAAAAAAAAATTTTTTAAGGTGAAAAAATTTTTTGTGGTGAAAAACAATTCTAGTGGTGGAAAAATGTTTGAGGTGAATACAAAATATTAACTGCTAAGCGACTGGTGAAAAAATATGAGAAAATATGTTATGTACCAGTCGCTACTATGAAATTGTACTAAATTTGTATAGGCAATTTAGAGGCACCTTTACATTTTCACTAGTTTTTTTAAACATGGACTGCACAAAAAACACATTTTAAAGCATAGTTTTTGTCAAATACTCGATTTCGTTCCGGCTAATGGCAACTAGCTCTGCAGCTGAATATGCCAAATGTATTTTTGAGATTTGAGGGATTGACAAATATATATTTATGTTAATTGTTTTCTTTTATAAAAAAATACAGATGAATAAAGTGCGATATTGTGCTCTTAAACATCTAAATGAATATTGATTTAGAAAATTAAAGTATAATATACACATAAAACATATATTTTGCATAGCTTTTGGCAAACATTCTTTTATGTTATGAACGAAATAGAAAATCAATAATACCCTGTTGTATATTGTAACAGAATATGCCTTATAGAGAGAATTTTTTTCAGATGCGCCACCTATTGGGAAATAGTTTCAACTAATGTTCTTTCTTTAACAAATTAATGTCTTTTATTTATGTAACAGAACTTTTGTTATTTAGTTTTAGTAATGTTATTTACAGAGGTCTGCTCTGTTAGCAACTCTAACATTTCTACTTACTTAACAGAAAAAAAAAATAGATACAGAAAAATTGTACCAATTTGTATGGAAAATTTAGAGGTATCTCCACATTTTCACTCATAACTTTTGAACCGCTTGACCGATTTTGCTCATTTTAAATACCAAACTGCTCGGGAGGTAAAAATAGTCAACCCCGCTTGCGTCTTCGCGTCGTGATCGCCATTTCAACAGACAGACAGACGGACAGACAGACAGACAGACAGACAGTCAGACGGACATCGCTAAATCGACTTAAAATTGCATAAGGATCACGAATATATATACTTTATGGGGTCTTAAACCTATATTTCGACATATTACAAACGGAATGACAAACTGATATATACCCTCACCATATATGGTGGAGGGTATAATAAAGTATAGACGCTTTGTGGACATGTCACCAAAAAGTCACCCAAAATAGTTGAAAAAAGTGGTGACTTGTAGACACTTGACCCCAGGCTTCCTACAGGGTTATAACCCAGCGAAACCATGGTATCAAATACTTACCAACCTATTTACGCGCTTAATTACTTTTGTTCGCGATGCCCAAAAGGTAATGGGCATTGTAAGCGAGAGATTAATGACCACCCATTACTTTGTGTTTTTTGTAAGTGAGTAGGCAATGACCACTAATTACTTTTGGGTTCATCGCGAACATAAGTTATATAGCGAGTAAATAGGCTGGTAAGTAGTTGAAACCCTGTTTTTCTGGGTAATTCGTTGCGATTTCAAGCAGGTAAAGTACTTAAGAAGCAAAGAAAAAAATGTTTGGACCAATAATTTAAAATAGGTGCCTGTTAGTAAATCAACTTAACCATGTAATTGATTGTTAAGAAGGTGAGAATGGATAAATAAATATTAGATTTAATTGTTTTTCTTTTTTTTTTGTGAAAGCTTCGTCTCTTCTGTAGGGGTTACTCTTTCTAAACCTTCGGGTTGAAAGGAAATATTTTGCATGTATCAGCTTAGCTTAAAATTGTTAATTTGCTTTCTTTATGAAAATTTACGGAATAAACTTAAAATATTTAATTTGTCCAGAAGTCAAAAAATCTTTCAAAGATTTATATTTTAAAATGACAGTAGTGGTGCACAATGTGCACGATATTTTATAAATGCAGTATCTTATTGCTGAATGGGTTTTGATTAACATATTCACTACTAGCAAAGTTAAAGAAGGTATTGTATACAAATAAAATAAATGATTTTAAAAATATTTGCAATGAAAAACGTAATCGAGAATGTTCTTGGTAAAAAACGAGAAGCAGATAGTACGCAAAGTGTTAAGAGTCTCTTGCAAGCCTTTGAGGAACTTGGTGTGAATATGTACTTAAAAATTAATTTTCTCCATCACCATATGCATTGGTTTGAAAACCAACTTTCCACCGAATCTGATGTGCAAGGTGAACCTTTTCACCAAATAGCTTTACCCATGGAAACTGGATACAGACGGAAAAAACTAGATTCTATGTTAGTAGATTTATGGTGGTAGTTAATAAGAGCCACCGATGAAAAGGATAATTACGATGAACAAGAACCAGAAACATATACAGTTCCACAATCAACTACTTCTGGAAATTGACAGTGATAGTGATGATGATTTAGCGGATCCAAAAAGACGAAAATATCATTAATATAAATAGAATAACATATATTTTTATTAAATACCATTTTTGCAATAGTAACGTACTGAGAATAATAAAATGTACTTCGTAATATCATTAGAAATTTATGTTATAACGAAGCTAACGTGAAAAATTGATTTTTTAGCCTCAAAAAAAAGTAAAAACACCGTTTTTTCTATGACAATCTACAAGAAATAGCAAAATATGTATGTCAGCACCTAGATGGTTAGCTTTAGGTAAAAATAAATATCAAAAAATGATTCCTCTACCCCAAAAACAGTAAGATACAAAACTTTTTAGGGTAAAAAAAATAAATAAGCATTATTTTATCAAACTTTTGATGATTTTTTCTTGTTAGACAGCGTTCCAAAATCACCAGCTTTAAAAGCATTTAAAAAAAATCTCGCACTAAGCTAAAAAACCTTTGTGGGTTTTGTTATGGAAAGTATCAACTTTCATTTGCTATTGATTTCATCTCATTCCGATTGCGTTTGTTGCACTGTGTTACCAATGCAATTAGCCGCAATATGGTGTATATAAAGCCCTTTGGTGCATCTAGAAGTCTTTCAAATATCCTTTGAGATCCTGTGAAAATCCTATGAGGTCTAGTAAATATTTTACGAAATCCAGTGAGTATCCTTTGAGATCCTGCGGACATCCTTTGAGGTGATTTGAGTATTCTTTGAGATTCTGTGAAGATCCTTTGGGGTACTGTAAATATCTAGGTCCAGCGACTACTCTTCGAGGTTCTGTAAAAATCCTTCTGTAAAGATCCTTCAATATATCCTTTGAGGTTCTATAAGTATTCTTTGAGGTCCTGTAATAATTTTTTGAGATCCTGAGAAAATCCCATGAGGTCCAGTAAATACTTTTCGACATCCAGTGAATATCCTTTGAGGTCCTGCGAACATCCTTTGAGGTGCTGTGAGTATTCTTTGAGATTCTGTGAAGATGTTTTGGGGTACTCAAATATCTAGGTCCAGCGACTATTCCTCGAAGTTCTGTAAAGATCCTTCAATATATTGCGGATATCCTTCGAGATGCTGGGAATATACTTTGAGGTCCTGTGAATAACTTTTGAGGTCCTACAAGACGTCGGTCACGTCTGCCGGTTGACCTGCTTAGCAACTGTGATTATCCTTATACCCGTATGATCCATATAATTTTGGGTTCAAGGGAAGTGTGTGCCGTTAATATGTCACCTTGTAAAGATATTTCAAAATGGTTTTCGTTTGGAAGTATTCTCCAAGTATCCTGCCATGTCCTGCGAAGGTTCTTAAATGTGTTTCCATCTAGAAAGTGTGTGCCGTTCGTAGGTCACCTTCTTGATTATCTTTCGTGGCCCTACCGATATCCTTTGAGGCACTGTGAATATCCTTTGAGGTACTGCGAGTTTTCTTTGTAGTCCTGGGAATGTTCTGTGAGTAAACATATAACCCTATAATCTATCACACAGAAGTTCCTTTGAGTGTATGCCGTTCGTTGATCACCTTCCACGAAGATTCTTTAAGTGTGTGCTGAACGTTGGTCACCTCCAACAAGCATCGTTGCGAAAAGTTTGTAGGTAACATACGGAGGACTTGGAAAACCCCAAGCGACCTTTCATATCGAAGAACTCCCTTTTTTCTCTTGCAATATCTCTATATTAGGTGTTATTTTTTGTATATAGAACAATAAACGTAAGAACATTTTGATTCAAAAATTCCAAATTTTTTTAACAATCTCTAACTCTGCGGGCTTACCCAAGCTAATGGAGCAAAACTTTATTAATATAACCTTGAAACTATCATATTATCCAATTGACCATCTTCCAAAATTAAAAGTATTAAAAACGGTATCATTTTAAAGAACTTATGTGGAATATAAAACTATATAATTTATATTAATACTTTCAACAATTGGCTTATGTTCAAATTGTAATGATTTTTTTTATACAACTTCAATTTTAAAAATGACTTTCTATGTTCAAAAACTTTTTGTCTATTACTTTAGGATTCACATCTAAATTTGTGTGTATTTTTCATGTTTTCAGTGTTGTTTTCCAACAAACTCAGTTGTAAGCAAGCTTAAGCATGCTTACTTAAACACAAACACTTTTGAAAAAAAAACTACAGAAAACTCCCTTAAGAAGACAAAGGAAAGCAAGCAGCACAATTACTGGCAATTGACTATGATGATTGCCCTCATTTTCAAAAAACACAGCAATAATAAAAGAAAAAAAAATAGAAAAAAAACTTTTTTTTTTTAGTTTTTCCTTTTTTTTAAGGATAACTCTTTATATTGCGTCTACACAGAGGAAATTTAAATAGATGAAAGTGAAGACTACTCGACAAGGTTTTGGCACACCTTTTTGCTAAAACCTTTTTAAAATGTTTGGGCCACTTTAATGCGAATCAGAGGTAAAAAAAACCATAAATTGTGTTTTCAAAATATGGGAATTTCTTTTTCAGACACCTGACCAAGGGAAAAATTTTTTAATGGATCAATATTAACGAAAAGTACGGATTTGAATTTTGCATAAAATTATCTTTGTTATCATGACGATAAATGTTAAAAGGTATTTTAAGGACCTCGAAGTTTTTTTACATTTGTCTTTAAAAACTTTATATTTGTTACAAAATTTGTACATATTAAAATCATATTAATACTAAAAACTTCATGGAGTAAATATAGGGGTCAAACTTGCACATCCATATTTTGGAAACATCATTTGTTAGAATTAAATTTTAAAGTAAATTAATGATACTCCATATACTTCACAAGATTAAGCATAACTTTCATGAAATTAATAATTCTTTAATATTTTTAATTAATAAATAAAATGATGGTGTTCATAAAATTATATTACCAAATATTTCAATTGGGATAACTTAATAATTCTGTTTTCTCTGTGATCGTAAAGATAATTTTCTCAGTGTAGTTACACAAGCACTTACTTAATGTTTGTCCTGTATATGTATCCTTATTCCCTCCATCATATTTAATATTTTCCCTCATTCAGTTTTTTTTTTTTTTTTTGGTTCAGTTATTGACTGAAATAAAAATCTATTTAATGTTAAGTTTTATTTGACCATCATACATAAATGTTCATATTCGTATTAAAATGGTTTGTATTTCATATTATTTATGATTTATTACTTATAACGTCCAAAAACTAACGCTTGAATAGTTGAGTAATTGAATTTTTTTTTTATTGTAGTACGACGTCCTTCTTGTGGCTATTTGCTACTAAATATTCTTTTATGGTTGTTAACTTTTGAAAAGGTCTTTGGGATTATAAGTATCCATACCCAAATATTTTTTAAGAACAGCCTGAAGCTTATTAAAAACAGCTTATTGTGTTATAAGGAATGTTTTGGAAAATGTGTATTTAGAAATGTAACATATAAAGTAAAACCTTTTAAATATCACAAGTCAATTCTAAGTGTAGAAACGTTTCTTAAATTTTTAGACAAGCATATAATGATGAATTTTTAATAACTAGTTACTTTTCCATTATCTCAAACCAAGATATAATGAATTGCCAATAAATACATATTTTTATCATTATTTTAAATATTACTTTATGCTCTAGATTTTATTGATTTTATGTTTTAAAATGAAAGTATAAAACTCCTTATTTTTAAAATATCTGTTTCTTCATATTTAAATATTTTTTTAGCGGACACCTTAATCTAAATTACTTATATTTAAAATATAAAAATTTTAACCAAACACGTGGAATTAAAATCCTTTTAAAAAATGCTGTAAAGAGGAAAAAAACACTTAAAACTTTAAAATGCATAAGATTAAAAAGTAAAAAAGGAAACAGTCAACAAAGACATTTTAGTGAGAAATAAAAATGGAATAAACTCAAAATATACCCTAGAGCAGTGTCTCCCAACATTTTTTGTGCCAAACCCCACACTGAAATTTAACAAACTTTTATGTACCCCTATCACAATACCACAAGTAATAAGTAATTAGTAATTCATAACTTGCAATTTTTTGTAAAAATATTTTTTTTACTAAACCTCTGACGATCATACATATTATTTTTACCTAAGCGATTAAATTCTTTTATTGAATTTCGTAATATTTTACTTAATAGTAGTTAAGTCACAATTTTTTCCCCTATATGGACACTTTTTTTAATAAAAGGGGTTCTTATAATAAAAGTATTTTATTTAACAAAAAGTACTTTTTAAAAAAATATAATTTCTTAATAATAAAACTTTTTTCATAAATGGTACTTTTTAATAAAAGGCATATTTTTAATAAAAAGTGCTTTTTTAACATAAAGTACTTTTGGAATAAAAGTTTCTTTTTTAATAAAAGGTACTTTTTAAATCAGATATTTTGGCAAAGGTACTTTTTTAATAACAGATATTTTTTCTTTAGAAAAGTAACTTTTTTAATAAGATATTTTTTATAAAAACGGTACTTTTTAAAAAAGTTATTTTTATAATAAAAGATATTTTTTTAATAACAAGTACTTTTTTAATATTTTTTTTTATTACTAGGTAATTTTTTTATTAAAAGATTCTTTCTAACAAAGGGTACTTTTTTAATGAAAAGTACTTTTTTACTTAAAGATACTTTTTGATAGCATAAACTTTTTTAAATAAGGATACTTTTTGATACCATAATTATTTTTAATAAAATGTACTTTTTTAATAAAAGGTACTTTCTTAATAAAAGGTACTTTTTTAGTAAAAGGTACTTTTTTAATAAAAGGTACTTCTTTAATAAAAGGTACTTTTTTAATAAAGGTATTTTTTTAATAAAGGTTACTTTTTTAATAAAAGGTACATTCTTAATAAAAGGTACTTTTTAATAAAAGGTACTTTTTAACAAAAGTTACTTTTTAATAAAAGTTTCTTTTTTAATAAAAGTTACTTTTTTAATAAAAGGTACTTTTTTAACAAGACTTCTCGCTAGTTACCTCCAAAAATATTGCAAGTATTCCTTTTTGGGGCGAGCAGCCCGGATTTGGAACCACTGCTCTAGAAAAAAAAACCTAAACGAATATGCAGTAAAACAAAGAAAAACTAACAATAAAAACAGCAAAAAAATGTTTAACATGAAAGAGCATGTTACAACATGTTTTTATATAAAAGGCAAAGTCTTTAATTCAATTGCAGTTTGTCTAAAACTGATGTTAGAAACTAAAGAAGAACAAACAAAAAAAAAGTAAATAATCAACAGAAAAGAACAGGAACTTAATGAAAAGAACACGAAAGAGCTATTTTCTGTAAACATTTAATACTATATTGAACAAAGTAGTCAAAAAGAGATTTATTCAAAGTAGAAATAAAGATTTTCACTCATTACATTATTAGTCAATTTTAAAATAGGATGAGTAACAGGTATCAAATTTGACTAACTGCAAAATTAAAAAAAAAGAAAAAAACAATCAAGCATTAGCAAATCTGTTGACTTTTAACAATTTTCATGGAGAAGATATAAATTGTAACTTTTTATACTAAGTGTTTTATAAATGTGTATTTTTGCAATAACTGCTTTTATCAAAAGTCTACAGAAATGTATACCAAATTTTAACTATACAAAAATAATTTTTCATACATTATCAAATCTCATGTTTCTTATCTTAAAAAATTATACATATGCTTTTATGGGTTAAAAAAAAAAAACTTGCAGTAACATAAAAAATTTTTCTCATAATGCAGACATTTGCTGAATTTAAACGAGTGTTAGTGTGTATGTTAAAAAAAAAAGTACATAAGATTATGTACTTAATGAAAATTCCATTTTTTATATTTTTCAAAAAAAAAATCGTGTTTAAAAAAAAAATTATCTAATCCTTTTAACAAATACATAAAAAGACGAAAAATAGCACCTGTATACTGTGTAGTCTTGTATGTAATTTAAAGATAATAATGTTTCTAAACGAATGATAGTGGTATTTCAGTTTTTATGTTTTCTTTATATATACCATATACAAAACATAAGATTATTTAATTTCCTTTGTAGGAGATTTTCTTTTAGTTTTCTTCTATGTATTTGGCATGAAGCCAAAAATTTGATTGCAAGAAGATAGGAACAAATCATAATCACATACGAGTGTGTTTATTACTTTCAAGGACGCAGTGAAATCAGTGATTAATGACTCAAAAAAGTTAAGCTTCATTTTTTAGATAAGGACCTTTGCTTAACACAATTTTAACTATGCAAGTAAAAACACAAGATTTAAAGATTTGCTCTTCGATTGCAAGTTTTTTTTAAATAGGGTACTTTTTTATAAGAGATAATTTTTTTTAGTAAAAGCAACCTTTCTGAAATAATATGTTTTTCTTAAAAGATATTATAGTTAAGTTAACTTTTTAAATGGTACTTTTAAAAAAATGTATTTTTTAATAGAAGGTACATTTTAATAAAAAGTATTTTTTTAATTTTTATTTAATAAAAAAATATTTTTTTAATTACAAATTATATCTTAATATCCTAACCGAGAACTATCGGCACGTTGTAGCGAAAACAGACCAGAGTCTCTAGTGGTAATCGAACCCACGACCCTCGCACTGATAAGCTAGCACGCTAGCCTACCGGGTACTTTTCATAATATGTACTGTACTTTTTTTTAAATAAAATGTAATTTGTTAATAGAAGGTGTTTTTTAATAAAATGTTCTTTTTTAATAAAAGTAACTTTTTTGATAAAAGGTACTTATTTAATGAAAAGTGCTTTTTTAATAAAAGTTACTTTTTTAATAAAAGGTACTTGTTAATATAAGGTACTTTTTTAATAAAAGTTACTTTTTTAATAAATGGTCCTTTTTTAATAAAAGGTACTTTTTTAGTAGAAGGTATTTTTTAAATAAAAGGTACTTTTTCAATAAAAGGTACTTTTTTATTAAAACGTACTTTTTCAAAACAATTTACTTTTCCAATATAAGGTACTTTTTCAATAAAAGGTACTTTTTCAATAAAAGGTACTTTTTCTATAAAAGGTACTTTTTCAATAAAAGGTACTTTTTCAATAAAAGGTACTTTTTCAATAAAAGGTACTTTTTCAATAAAAGGTACTTTTTCAATAAAAGGTACTTTATCAATAAAAAGTACTTTTTCAATAAAAGGTACTTTTTCAATAAAAGGTACTTTTTCAATAAAAGGTACTTTTTCAATAAAAGGTAATTTTTCAATAAAAAGTACTTTTTCAATAAAAGGTAATTTTTCAATAAAAGGTACTTTTTCAATAAAAGGCACTTCTTTAATTAAAGGTACATTTTTAATAAAAGGTACTTTTTTAGTAAAAGATACTTTTTTGAAAAAAAGTACTTATTAAAAAAAAACTGTACTTTTTTAATAATACGTATTTTTTTAATAAAAACTACTTTTTTAAAACAATATAAACTACTTTTCTAATAATTTTTTAATAAAAATTACTTTTTTATAAAAGGTACTTTTTTAATAAAGGTTCTTTTTATTAAACGATACCAAATTGGAGCAAATTGAACTACGTATCTACAGCTTAGTCCGGCATAACTTGGGATTAACAATTTCCCTTGTACCGGTTGATAACAGTGACCAAACATTGGTTTGACCGAATTTCCTGTCGAATTTTCAACGTCGGCAATTCAAAAAATTTGGTGCATTTTATATATCATAAATTCGATTAATTCCGTAAGGATTTTATAAAGAACACACTAAAAGTGCAGTAATATTGTTCAAGCTTAACAATAAACATAAATAATTGTTCTTTAAAGGAGTGAAATGAAAAACACAAAATAAAACAAAAACAAATAATCATGATCTGTATTTACATTTAAGCCTCTAGCAAGGGTTGTACCAATTCAAACATGTATACATTCACAACACAATCACTGTACTTGCGCTACAACCCTTGCTAGAATTTTTTCGTAGTCCCACTATTTGACATCATGGCATGGTGGCTAGAAATTTGGTAGTTTATTCATCCTGGTTTATAGGGTCCTTATATAACTGGCAATACACTAATCAAAACAGTTTTTGGCTTGTGGGATGTGTACCATTGGTTGGAGAATTAAGTATAAGTATTAGTGTGGCAATAAAATACATGGAGAACTCTTTTTATTGTGTCACTTAGTCTAAGGTGTAGTTTCGAGATCAGGTTTTGCTTTAGACGAACAAAAGTACAACATCAAAATACATGCAATACAAAAACAAAATACATGTTTTCACTCATTCCTTTCGCAACGAACATCTTAACGAAATACCATGTAAAACCATAAGAGGCAAACTTGGGCCAAATCGGATAACTCTTAACCTTTCAAGTCAAAGTTTTGCATTTATACAACAAATCCTCAAATATAATATTTTTATTATGCCTTTCGACACATTGTTTCGAATCAAGTTTGGAATGCTTAACACAAAAAAAGATCTTCGAGTTATCATGAACTTTTTGATGAAAATCATGATTTTTCATAAATTCAGCAGAATTTGACAAAAAAAAGTACTTTAAAGCGTGTTCTGCATTCTAAATTTCATTATTTTTTTTAATTTGTTTCAAAATTCCAAAACTCCAAATGTTCATAGCTTAGAATTATTGGATTTGTCACAAATTTTCACCATATCAGCTTTCATCCAAGTGGTACAATATTCTGCTAAGGTATCTGCGAAAATCCAAAGATAAATTTTCATCTAGATTAAAGATAAATATCGTGCAATCAATATCAGCGGAGTAAAGGCACAAATGTTCTTATTGCCGAGCATTTGTTAAGGGTATATGAACGCGTATTTATGTTCTTATATTTGAAAAAATATATATTTGGAAAAATGCAAATATTCAAATTTTCAAAAGTGCAAATGTGCAAATTTGCAAATGTGCAAAAGTGTAAATTTGCAAATGTAAAAATTTGATTGTTTGATGGATCGATGGTATGATGGTTTGATGGCAATGTAAATGTGCAAATATGCAAATGTGTAAATGTGCAAATTTGCAAATGCTCATTGCACATATTTGCAAATATGCATATGTGCAAACTTGCAAAAGTGTAAATGTGCACAGTGGCAAATGTGAAAATTTGCAAATGTGCAAAAGTGTAAATGTGAAACATTGATTGTTTTATAGTTTGGTGCTAATGTAAATGTGCAAATATGCAAAAGTTTAAATGTGCAAATGGGCAAATGTGTAAACGCCTAAATGTGAAGATGTGTAAATGTGTAAATATGTAAATATTTATATATTTCATTTAACATCGCCCAGCCCACACCGCAGGAGGTAGGACGCTGAAATTCGGTATGTAGCAGAAATCAAGAATTTTAAAATATAAGTGAGTAGAGTCATTAAAAATAAACTACTCATATATACTCACAATAAACGTTGATTTATAAATAAAAGTTGCCATAAATATGAATACAACGTCGACATTATACTCATACCATCCCATATCGTCATATATCATATCGTCATATAAAATATCGTCATATATCATTGCGTCACATATCATATCGTCATATAACATACCGTCATATATCATATCGTCATATATCACCTAAGGAGCACCCTACAAAGTACCGAGGGAGCACCCAACGAAGCACCCAGCGAGCACCCAGGGATTACCCTACGGAGTACCCAGGGAGAACCCAACGGAGTACCCTGGGAGCACCCAGGGATTACCTAAGAAGCTCCCAGGGAGTACTCAAGGGAGCACAAAAGAAGCACCCAGGGAGCACCCAGTGGAGCACCCAATGATCACCCAGGTAGCACCGAAAGAGGACTCAGGGAACACCCAGGGGAGCACCAAGGGTCACCCAGGGTACACCCAGGGGAGCACCTAGGGAGCATCTTACGGAGTACCCAGGGAGCACCCAAGGAGCATTTATCTCATATGAAATTTGGTATGTTGGTTCCACCTTTGGCTTAGACATCCGCTAAGACAGGGGTTTAAAGGGAGAAGTGTCTCTTTCTTTACGGCCTGCCCAAACCGTTGGACCTAGGAAGTTGAAATTTGGTATGCAGGCTCCTTCTCCAGTGTAGATAACAGCTTAGACGTAAATTTAGGAAAATGAAACGGGGAGGGGCATAAAAGGTAAAATCCTCCCCCTTGATGGCCTGCCAAAATCGCTAGAGCTGGGAAGTTGAATTTTGGAATATCATTTCAACCTTAGATGCAGGCAGCCACTCAGGTGGGATTTTTGTAAATTCCCACGGGGAGAGGAAAAAAGGAATAAAATCTCCACCTTAACGGCCTGCCCCCACTGAAATAGCTAGAAACCTGAAATTTTAAATATGTATTGCCTGAAGTATGAACTAACTTACTGTTAAGCTACATTTTGGAATTTTATCCATGGACGTGGCAATGAATTTGGTTTAAAAGGTTGAAATGACTTCCCTTTAATGGCCTGGCCAAACTGCTGGACCTAGGATGTTGAAATTTGGTATTTAGGGTCCTTCCCCAGTGTAGCCAACAGCTAAGACAGGATTTTTGAAAATCCAACGGAGAGGGAAAAAAGGGGAAATTTCTCCCTCAAAACCGCTGTAGGTGTAGTTGAAATTTGGTATATAGATTCCCCATCCGGCGTAGACATCTACTCAAGAGGCATTTTTGTAAATTCCTACGGAAAGGGGGAAAAGTGGAAAAGGTCTCCCCCTGAACGGCCTGCCGAAATTGCAGATACTAGAAAGTTGAAATATGGTATGCAGGTTCCTTTTCCAGTGTAGAAAACAGCTATGGCGTGACTTTTGGAAAATCCAAAGCGAAGCGGCAAAAAAACGAAAAATTCTCCCCCTTGACGGTCTGCCAAAACCGCTCGAACAGGGATTCCTCCTGCAATGTAAATGTGCAAATTTGCAAAAGTGCATTTGTTAAAATATGCAAATTTGAAAAAGTGCATAAGTGCAAATGTGAATATGTTCTAATGTGCATATTTGCATATTTGCAAATATGAAAATTTGCAAAAGTTCAAATGTGCTAAATTTCAAAAGTGCAAGTGTGCAAAAGTATAAATGTGTAAAAGAGAAAATTTAATAGTTTGATGGCTTAATGGATCGATGGTTTGATGGTAATGTAAATGTGCAAATATGCAAATGTGTAAATGGGCAAATGTGTAAACGTTATTAATGGAAAATCCAACGGGGAGGGGCAGAAAAGGGAAAAATTCCCACGAAAAAACGAAATTTTGACATTAGCTGGAATATATTTCTACATATTTATGTTTAGTCTAGACCGGTGGTATGTACAAACGCGATCATGCGTGTAATACGAAAACTCGGCTTGTTATTGCCCTGAAGTATTTCCAATCAAAAACAAATATTACCAAGTAATTAAGGAAGTAAGTAGTACACAAAGGGTTTCACTAGTTACCAGGGTTTCACTAGTTACCAGGTTTTACTTGCTTAATTACTTTTGTTCACGATATCCCAAAATTCATAGGTGGTCATAACACTCTCGCTTACAAAAAAAGTGAGAATAATGAGTTACCAACATGGTTACTTATAGTCAAGTAATGAATGGTTACCCTAAATGGTACAGTAAGCAGTTACTCTTAATAAAACAATAGTAGACCTTAATCAAGTAAAATTTTCTTAAAGAAACCGACAAGAATAATTTGTAATCAAATTAATAAAAAACAAATATTTATAATATCTACTTTTTGCATTCAAAAATTAAAGTTTATCTATATGCAATGCTATTGCACATTAGAAACCCTTTAAAATATTAAAATTTTTGCAAAATCACTTTTTACAGCAGAAAATTTTTGTATTTTGTTGAATAGTTTTTCAAAATAACTTACTCAATAAATATAAAAAAACAGAAATACGAACTCGGTACTTATTTCAGAAAATACCAGCAAATCATTGTTTTTCATCTACATATAAGTACTTCTACCACCCTCTGTCAGTAGGTCATTATTTTGTATTTTAATGTAATGCAAAGGATAATGACCTATCATTACATAGTAAGTTACATAGTGATGACCTGTCATTAGCATGTTTTTGCTGGGTTGCTATTAAGCCATCACACACGAGACTAATATTTAAGCGCACAAATTTTTGTTTTATTCGTAACATACGGTAATGATATTCATCTGGCATAAAATGTATAACATACATATACATAGCTTCATGTGTGTGTGTTAGTGTTTTTGTATTCATTTAATCCCTGCAGGAAATGTCGATAGTGAAACTGTACTGATTCACTATTGACTTTGTCACCTGTACTACTGACCAATTATGTCCCAGCAAACGCTTTCTGCTGTAGACATTAAACATGTGCGTGTCATTGCGAATCTACACAACTATTGACTAGGTGTTGACATTGGAACCAGAGATTCACTAGTACATTTTAGTAATTATAGTCTAAACTTTTGGAACTTTTTACTTGATTTCCACACTAGGAAGGAAATAAGATTAAACAGGTGCATTTATTTTGTTAAATTAGATATTTTAATAATAATTTTTTTTTTATATAAATTTCATTAAAGTAAATTCGTAAATCGTGTAAATTTAATTTTGGAGTAGACAAATCTTCAAAAGACCGCACAAAATCATTCACAGGCTCCGTAAAATCTTCATCAGGCTCCACAAAATCTCTAGAGTTGAAATTTTCCCTAAAAATTGTTGCCTCTTTCTTGTTATTTTTATTTTTATACAAAATTGATTGTTTTTTTCACAAGTTTTTTTTAATTTCTTTTGCTCATTATATATTTTGTTCAAATTTGTATATTTAACTTTTAAATTCATTTTTTTTTATATTTTTATTAAAAACTTTAATTTTGCATGCAGCTATGCACATTAGACCGTACCACCTTATAGGCAAAAAAAAAAGTTCACCGTACACCCTCAAATATAAAGTATTTTAACAAGAAAATTTCGAAAATGTTATTTTTATTTTTTTTGGCCGCCATTTTATATTTTTCGTTATATCTTCGCCATTTACCGTCGGATCTTAAAGTGTTGTATATCAATGTTTTTTGTCTCGCAGAGACCGATGTTTTCCTCGAAGGAGCCATTGACCTCAAGTAACCCGTTCTAGTATTAACCCACCAGATCTCAGTTGCTACCACCTTAATGTACTACCCTAATATTTTAAAATGAAAGCTCGCAAAAAAGCAATAAACTTTTGCTAGAAAAGTATTCCAATAATTCCAGGGGAACTATTATTTTATTTTTTTTTAATTTTTTTTGTTGCCGAATGTAGGGCATTTTTAATTTTTTTGTCATATCTTCTGTATTTACAGTCGGATCTTAAAGGGTTATATATCAATGTTTTTGTCGCAATGATACCAATTTGATACATGAAAAATCATTGACCTCAAGCACCCTTTTATACTACTTAAGGGGAACACCTATGTAAAAAGCCTATATAAAAAAACTTCCTTTTTTTTAACAAAAATTGGTTTTCAAAAATATTTGTTTTACACAAAGTTTTACAAAATGATAGAATATTTACAATAGAGGTCCACGGCACGCAGCTTTACTTAATCAATTTTTGGTGGATTTCTCTGAAATTTATAATGCATATGGAAAACTAAATTATCTATGGACACCGAGCGTTTTGTTCATGTAGAACATGAATCTTCTATGGCGGTCACCGATGAGCAACAAATGGGGCACATTTTTTCTAAACTTGACAGCCGCTAAAAATACAGCCAACTTGAATCACTTCAAAATATGATCGATTAAAATTTGTGTTATTTTATAAGTGATCCACGGCACTCAGCATAATTTAACCAATTTTAGGTGGATCGCTCTGAAACATACACTTTATATAGAAAACTAAATTATCTAGAGAAAAGCGTATGAGTTTTTGGGTACATTAATTTTTGACAAAACAGCGAAGTGTTAAAGTCAAAATATCTATTTTTTATAGTCGTAAAGAAACAGCTCTAAGTCAAAAAGTATTTGACCTATCAAAAACTCCTACGCGCATCCATAGATAATTAAGTTTTCCATATGCATTATAAATTTCAGAGAAATCCACCAAAAATTGCGTGCCGTGGACCTCTGTTGTAAATATACTATCATTTTGTAAAACTTTGTGTAAAACAAATATTTTTTTGTACTGTTCATAAATCTTGTGAAAACCAATCTTTGTTAACAAATCTCCGTAAATAAAGAAAATAAAAAAAGAAGTTTTTATATAGGCTTTTTACATAGGTGTTACCCCTTAAGAAGTATAAGAGGGTGCTTAAGGTCAATGATTTTTGATGTAACAAATTGGTATCATTGCGACAAAAACACTGATATATAACCCTTTAAGATCCCACTGTAAATACAGAAGATATGACAAAAAAATTAAAAATGCCCTACATTCGGCAACAAAAAAAATTAAAAAAAATAAATAAAATAATAGTTCCGCTCGAATTATCGGAATACTTTCCTAGCAAAAGTTTATTGCTTTTTTGCGAGCTTTCATTTTAAAATATTAGGGTAGTACATTAAGGTGGTAGCAACTGAGATCTGGTGGGTTAATACTAGAACGGATTACTTGAGGTCAATGGCTCCTTCGAGGAAAACATCGGTCTCCGCGAGACAAAAAACATTGATATACAATACTTTAAGATCCGACGGTAAATGGCGAAGATATAACGAAAAATATAAAATGGCGACCCCTACGTTCGGCCAAAAAAAATAAAAAAAACATTTTTGAAACTTTCTTCTTAAAATACTTTATATTTGAGGGTGTACGGTGAACTTTTTTTTTTGAGGTACGGTCTAATGCACATGTATTTTCAACAAAATACAACAATAAAAAATTCAAGAACAACCACAGCATTGCAGCTGCAAAAAAGGAATGTAAAAAGTATATACGCTTTGTGGACATGTCACCAAAATAGTCAACAAAAGTGGTGACTTGTAGACACTTGCCCCTGGCTTCCTACAGGGATGTTTGGCGTTTTCTAAAAATGCGCATGTATTGATTTTGTCCTGGTGGTAGAAGCTGATGGAAACTTCACGCCAACAAAAAACCATTCTCTTCTCCCCGCTTATCAATAAGCTGTCATGTTATGCCAGCACAATTGTTCTCGTGTGTGAGGCCCACTGAAAACAAGAATGAGCTATGAAAAGCCAATTTCGTAAATATCAATTTCGAGGCGGTTGGTGACCGAATAGATTCAGTTATCGTTAAGGGTAACGCTATTTTAGATCTGGCCAATAGTATTTAATTCGGTATCGGTATTCGAATGATTTAAATGATAACAGTATTTCACTTATTTCAATAACCGAATTTTAAGTTTAACGGCATTTCAGTTATTTCGGTAACGGTATTTTATAGTTATTGATATTAGGTTATTTCAGCAAATGCCGCTGGTAAAAACAATAAGTAGAGAATTAAAAATAAAAGTATCTTAAGAATAAAAGTATTTATTTCGCTAACGGTATTTCAATGTTATAGATATATAATATATTTCAGAAATTCAAAAATATTCAAACAAGAAATATTTGATAAAATATCAATTTTTTTAATAAAAGTTATAACTGTTTAGTCCCTAAAAAATAAATTTTAATTATTTCCCCAAATCGATTCACTATATTTTAATATAATTTAATAATTTCTTACTATATATTTATCAAATCAAATATGTAAATCTTAAACAAAATGCTGGCCTATTTACATTCATCCAACATCGCATGAGTTATTTAATGCATTTTTATGGCTATAATGGCCCAATTTTATTAACGATACCTTTGTTTATAGACATGAATATTTACAATATTATGAATGGGAGAGGTTTTGTTTCAATTCAAACCGAAATATTTGAGGCATATCAAAAAGAGCTGTTGCCACTCTTTGTGGAGAGGTATTTGCAATTTTTTAAATAACAAACTGAACTTGTACTACTGACCTACATTTAACGAAAGTCTGCGGTACTGTTGAATGATATTGAATAGAAACGGCCAAAAAAAGAAAAATATAAACTTGCAAAAACATATGAAATGCAACAGAACATGGAAATTATTGAGGCAGGCTATAGAAACAGAGAGAGAATGAAATTTATGTCTCATAGTTAAAGTAGAGTACAAAGCTGAGAATTTGAAGACCTGCGCTGTAGAGAATACAAATATTGTTCATACTTGTTTGAAACATGTGCTCGATTAATTGGCTGTCAACGAACATTTTATTTGAGTGATTTTTCTTTTGGAAAAACTCAGCATGTTTTCATTGGAAACTGTTTTGTAATGTTTTTTATAATATTACTTAAACTACAAACTAAAACAACAAATTACTAATTGTTTATACTATATTCTAGTTTTTTTTCTCTTATAAATCTCGTGTTATTTCTTAAGATCAAATTAGTTTGACATACATTAATCTGTATTTATTTTAAACTATGTATTAAAATACAGGTGATTATTTTTAAACTTAGTCACCCATATTAGCAACTATTTTACCATTGCAACAAAAACAACAACAACTTAAATAACAGCTTATTTGTAAGCTACCTCTATAAATAACAGCTTATTTGTTGGCTACCTCTATGGTTATGATTTCAAGCAGGTCATTGACTTTTCTTTAACTTACTTGCCTCATTTAATTTTAGCTTTTTGTTGATAAACATTTGTTGTATATGATTGACTTTACCGCTATTTTTGTTGCTTTTTTTGCTATAGTGTGTTGAAAGTATTTAATAACAACAGATAATAAAATAATTTTCCATATACAGTCAAAGCCCGGTATAATATTTATATTTTGCATATTTATTATTTCGCAACACATTTTTATAGGAATTTAACTTCACTATCAGTATTTCTTAATTGTATGAGAATACTTAATGAACTAGAAGGTTCAGCAAGAAGACATAAATGTAGCAAAAATATCATATAATAGAGTTTTTTGTTCGGCTCTGGCTTCTTCTTGAAGCTCTAGGTTATCCAAAACTTTGAGTTCTGAAGAGATATTTGCCGTATTTGTAATTCCGTCTGTCTGTTAAAATTTCGATCATGGTGAATGTGAAGGTACCTCTAAATTTTCCACAGTATATTGTTACAAGTTCATGGCAAGTTAAATATTTTCACTTTCCACCACAAAATTTGTTTTTACATCAAAAATTTTTTTCACCCCTATAATTTTACTTCTAGAGTTTTTAACATTATTTGTAACAATATTAAAGAACTTTTTTAAGAAATAAGTGGAGAATATCAAAGATTTAATCCGCTATAAACTAGAAACAATAATAACAAAAAACCCGGATGTTTATTAAAACTAAAAAACTTAAAAAATTGTCGAATTATTTGCAAATTTATAATTTTTACTTTTTAACCTTTTTTTTTGCATAATTTTCCCTTATTGTTCATTTAGCCGAGAAAAAACATGGTTGGGGCAATCACATTCGAAGAGCATCAAATATTTTTGGTATTATGATTGTGCCAACAATAGCCATATCATATTATTATAATAAAATACCAGGGTTGGCATTCAAAACCTTTTCATAATAACGGTAGTTGGCTTCCACAGCTACTTTAAGACCGATATGAAAATTTCATTAAAGGCAAGTGTCTTTTTGTATAACCGGGTTTATTGCGCTATTTTGCTGGTTCAATTTTGAAATATCCTTAACTACCGTTATAATAACGCTAAAATACCGAATCACCGATTTATAACGGTATTTTGCAAATATAACAAAATGTAACAGGTTACATTATGAAACAAGTCTGGTGATATTTGAAGACACATGTCACTATTGCAACCGCAGTTTTAAAATTTTCGTATGGGTATTGTTCAGAGCGTGATAGACAACTACCGTTATAATGAAAAGGTATTGCTTGCCAACCATGTAAAATACCCATAATTTTACCATAATATAGTCCCTAAAGTTATATTATGGCTTGAAACTTCTTTATATATAAGAATATTTCCTTAAGAAATGTTTTTCTTTAAGAAAAAAGTCGGTATTAAGGACTTTTTCAAGAAAATATATTTGATTCTATGGACTTTTTAAGTTTATACACTTTTTCTAATAAAAAATTCTCAGATTCTAAGGACAAATTAAGCTTTTTTAGATATAAGTCTTAGAAGTTTTCTTTCATAAAAATTCCTTAAAATCTAAGAATATTTCTACTTGAAAAAGTCCTTAGAATCTAAGTATTTTTTATGATGAATTAATTTTTTTATTCAAAGAAAGGCCTTAATATCTAAGTGTTTTAAGGAATATATGAATTTTTATCTGAGAAAATGTTTACAGAATCTAATCATTTTACTTTAAGGAAAAGTCCATGAAATCTTAAAATGCTTCTATTGGAAAGATTTTTAAAGATCTAAAGAATTATTTTATTAATATTCTGATTACTTTTTATAAAAGAAAATCATTATTTTTTAAGAAATGAATGAAAATAATTAAAAAAAATATATATATTATTGTTTTTATTGAAAAGAATTTAAATGAACTTTTCAGCAATGAATTGATTAGTATGAATTATAATGTTCATATGTTATCATTTTTACATGGGTCAGTCACCAAATTGATACAATTTTTTTTATGAAGAAAATACAGTATTATTTCTGCAATTGTCAGACATGTTTTTTTTTTTTGATTTATAATTATTCATTGATTTTTCATTTAAAAACCGGTGTACTTAATTTTCATTTTAATTAAATGCCCTTTGTTATTTATTTTAAAATGTTGATTAAACAACTGACATATCCGTAAGAAACAAATGATATAATCAGTTAAAATAAATATGAAAATTTTAGCTACCCATTTCTAAAAAAATAATGTTTTCATCATTTATTTCAAATTGTTTCCCTTTTTGCATTTTTTTTTAATATACAATACAATATGTGTGTATACATATCTATAGACACTTTTGGTGTGATTGTGTTTGTATATGTATGTGTGTTTATGAAGTTCTTGTAATTTAAATTGAAATAATTTTGTATATATACAACCAATTTAAATAAAAAAACAAATTTAAATATTTTTAATATTTTTTTTTATTACAAAATTTAAATTTGTAATAACTCTAACGGACACAAATAAACCACAAATTTTCGTTTTGTGGGTAAATTTTTATTAAATTTCAAACAAGTGAAAAAATCGGTAAATGATAGTATATTATTTCCAATAAATCTAAAAAAAAGTTAACGTAGATATTTCTTTGTAAAATAAATGTATGTTCCTTTATTTTTAAATGGAACGGAAAACTTTTTTTTATTAAACTACAAACAGTAAACTACATAATATTCTGAATGTAGTCAGAATTTTTGTGGCAATCATCAAATAATACAATATATACCATAATAATGATGGTAGCGACCATGTTGATGGTTTGAATCTATTTTGTCTCTGCGTGTAGAAACATACGAACGCCAAATCGTTGGCCCAGTGCTTTAAATGGTGATGCCAGCCTTGGCAGAACGAAATATTTTGAAAATTATAGAGCTTTTTTAAAAAATTTTGGCAAAGTACTGGCAAACAATCAACAAAATTCTGTTGGAATAATAACATGAGTATTTTGCCAGCTCCTAAATTTACAAAATATATTTACAAAAACAAAGCAAATTCACGATTTTTAGCTAGGTTGATACATGTATTTCGATCCGGCAAAAGATCTCTTCAAAATCCAAAGTTTAAGACAAGCTAGAGCCTCCCGAAATAGACAGAGCCTGAACAAAAAACCTATCTAAAACGTATATTTGGCTTCATTTCTGTCTTCTTCGCAATTATACACGTGGTTAAGTTGTATTCCTAACAGGCACAATAGATCGTACCTCAAAAAAAAAGTTCACCGTACACCCTCAAATATAAAGTATTTTAACAAGAAAATTTCGAAAATGTTTTTTTTTTTTGGCCGAACGTAGGGGTCGCCATTTTATATTTTTCTTTATATCTTCGCCATTTACCGTCGGATCTTAAAGTGTTGTATATCAATGTTTTTTGTCTCGCGGAGACCGATGTTTTCCTCGAAGGAGCCATTGACCTCAAGTAACCCGTTTTAGTATTAACCCACCAGATCTCAGTTGATACAACCTTAATGAACTACCCTAATATTTTAAAATCAAAGCTCGCAAAAAAGCAATAAACTTTTGCTAGGAAAGTATTCCAATAATTCCAGCGGAACTATTATTTTATTTTTTTTTAATTTTGTTTCTTGCCGAATGTAGGGCATTTTTAATTTTTTTGTCATATCTTCTGTATTTACAGTCGGATCTTAAAGGGTTATATATCAATGTTTTTGTCGCAATGATACCAATTTTTTACATCAAAAATCATTGACCTTAAGCACCCTTTTATACCACTTAAGGGGTAAAACCTACGTAAAAAGCCTATATATAAAAACTTTCTTTTTTTATTTTATTTATTTACGGAGATGTGTTAACAAAGATTGGTTTTCACAAGATTTATGAAGGAGTATAAAAAAATATTTGTTTTACACAAAGTTTTACAAAATGATAGTATATTTACAAAAGAGGTCCACGGCACGCAGCATTACTTAATCAATTTTTGGTGGATTTCTCTGAAATTTATAATGCATATGGAAAACTAAATTATCTTTGGATGCGCGTAGGAGTTTTTGATAGGTCAAATACTTTTTGACTTATAGCTGTTTCTTTGGCTTCTTCGAGGAAAACATTGGTCTCCGCGAGACAAAAAACATTGATATACAACACTTTAAGATCCAACGGTAAATGGCGAAGATATAATGAAAAATATAAAATGGCGACCCCTACGTTCGGCCAAAAAAAAAAAACATTTTCGAAATTTTCTTGTTAAAATACTTTATATTTGAGGGTGTACGGTGAATTTTTTTTTTTTTGCCTGTAAGGTGGTAAGGCACAATGATGGTACTAATATTGAAAGAGACCAAAAATGTTTTATTATATAAAAAAAAATATTATTGTGCCAACCATGATAGTACTATAATATAGTTATCATTTTATGATAATAAAATTATCATATTACCATAATATGGTCCCTACGGTTATATTATGATTCGAAACTATTATCTTGTTCACGATGGGTTTGTTATCAGTTTATTTTGTTATAAAATTAAAAATAACCTCTGGGCACTAATAAAATTAAAATATAAATAAACAAGTAAGAGCGGCTAAATTCGGCTATGCCGAATCTTATATACCCTTTACCATGGTTGGGGAAAAACTGAAGTTTATATATGGACATATATGGAATGGACAGATTTATATACGGACATCTTTAAGAGGAAATTTACCATTTGTATGTTTTTTTTTTTTTTGGTCATAACTATTTTTAGCAAATATGTTCTACTAAAGATTTTCGATCTTTGAATATATAAGACGTATCCATAGGTCATATTACAGCTCTAAAATTTTAGTTTTTATAAAAATTTTGATGTTTTCAGCCCATTTACGGAGTATTTCATTACGGTCTTACCATTCTTAAGATATAAGTTAATCTATTTTGTGCCACGCCCAATTCAAGGATCCCGCCCACATTTGGTCAGATGTTGTGTATTGATAACCAAGATGCTTGGACCTTATTTGGAAACTTTTCCTCTTTCCGTTCTCCAATTAAGCCAACTGTGCTGGACGTATTTGTTTTGTTAAAAAAAATAAAAAAATAACAAAAAAAAAGTCTTAAGAAAATCAAAAAAAAAGTGTTAAAAAAATATAAAAATAAAAAATTGTACAATAAGAGTTGAATATACAGGGCTCGATCGCGCGACTAAAAGAAAAAAAGATAATGTAACAAAGCGCTTAGACCACTGAGCCATTGAAGGACATAAGCAAACGTCGTTTATGGAACTAAATAAAGAGTTTTTGTTTAAAACAGATTTGTTTGGTTTTATTAAAATGACAAACCTTTGTATGTATGAGTTATTTGTGTATAAAAGGTGAAGAGGTGAAAAACAAAAAGTTCAACAAATAAATGCCAATCAGTATTGTCATATTTTTTTTTCAAAAATCTTTTTAGTTCTAAAAAAAGCTTTTTTCGACCAAAAAAATATTTTTTTACAAATCGTTAAAAGATTTCACTAGAATTGCATGTGTTTTATTTCTACAAAAACTTTTTATTTAGCTGGCAAATTTGCATTCGGGATATTATTTCGCCTTTTTAAAAAATGTTTTTAATTTCTATAGCTTAATTTTAAAAATTTGAAGGAAAATAGTTTACAAAAATTTGTTTTATAAATTTATATCAGTTATGACCTAAAATAGGTGCACTCAAAAAGGAATTATGTATAAAAAGTTCTTAATATATGAGAAATAAAATGGTTTAAAAATCTTTTTATATATTCTTTTAAATCGGAGCAAAAAATAGAAAGAAAACCGTTTGTATTTTGTTTGTATCAGAGGGTTTTTGAAAAAATTTTGATGTTTTTAGCCTATTTATGGATTATTTAATTATTAATTTAAAATTTTATTAAAATTAGTTATTAAGTTAAAAAATAAACAAAAAAAAGTCTCAAGAAAATATAAAAAAAATTTTACAAAAAAAAATGAATAGACGGGGAGAAAAAAAACTATTTGTAACATAGCGTTTAGACCACTGAGCCATTGAAGCTTATATGTAACCGTCGTTAATAGAGGTAAAAAATAAACAGTTTTTGTTAAAAACATATTTGTGTGATTTTTATTAAATGACAAATCCTTGTATGTTTTTGTTGCTTGTGTATAAAAGGTGAAGAGGTGAAAGAAAATAATTTCAACAAGTGGATGTGTTTGTATGGGTAAACAAAGGGATTTTACGGAAAAAATTAGAGGTAGTTGTGATTTTTTGCTAATATCTCAGCCATTTTTTAACTGATCTGGCTGATTTTCAATAGCAAACAGAAATGGATCACATGTAACAGAAATATATAACAATCAAGTCCTCATCATGTCTGGTGTCTTCAATAAACCCCATTTCAACACACAGACGGACATCGTTAAATCAACTTCACTCTTCATAGGGACCCATAATATATATACTTTATAGGGTCTAAGATCAATATTGTAGAAATTACAAACGGAATGGCAAACTTATATACCCTTCCACCTGTGGTGAATATACCTGCCCTTATTTCTATGAATATTTTTCAAAATGGCGGCGCATAGGAGAGTAGGGTCCAAAAATTTTCCATTTTATGCCCTAAGGCTCCATGTAAAATTTGGGCCCGATCCGACGACTTCAAGTGGACCCGAAATTGAGTTGAATAATAAGACAAGGTTTTATTATAAGAAATTAGGAACTTTATTCAATTTTGGTAACAATTTTGTCAATATTTTGTAATTTTCTTATTTTTATGTTATTCACTAAATTACCTTTTCACTAAGCTTTTACTCAGAAAAATCTGATAAAAAATAATAAAGTTACAATATCTTAAACATTAACTAAAGATGTTTTTTTCAACGATGGATATTTTTTGTGATAAACTTCAACAACTTGCAATAAGAATTGCTTTTCGTCTTCTTTGTTGGTCAATATCCGATTATAGTCCTACATGAACTTCACTCCTCTTTCAGCGGTGTCAATAACGACGGCTAAATTTTTGCAGAAAACGAGGCCTTCTTTAAAACTCTCGTTGGTTTCCCATGTTGATCGGTCAAATTCCAAAAACTCCGGCGACAAACCGAACCGCACAAAGAGATTGTTAGTCTTGTTTGATTTTTGAACCAAAAAAACTTTTTAGTGCTATTTTAATTGGATGCCCTATTTTTAGACATGAGTCGGTATATTCACTTACGATACTTTTGTTTAGTATATGTTACAGTTTAAGCAATTTAAGTTTGTAGGTGTAAGCTTCAATTACAAATCATAATAATTTTTTTGCTTTTTGTTTTTTTTTTTTTAACAAGTCGGCCTTCAAAAATTTGTAAATAATCTGTATAAATTCTGTAATTTGTAAAATGTAAATAGCAAAACGCTTTTCTAATTTATTTACTAAAATTCTGTACAAAAATAATAAAGTGGGATTGAAAACCGTTCCCAAATTTTAATACTATTTTTTGTTTTGTGTATTCTGAGTACTTTTTCCATAAGAAAGTCGTTTTTTACATGAAACGAATTTATAAAAATATTTTTTTTAAATACTAATATTTTAATTTAATATATTTTTATTTACAAGAAATGTTTTTGTTGAAGAGAATTAAAAAATCTAAAAACTATAAGTATAGAAATTTTTCGACAATGATTTTTTATGACATTGAATTGATTAGTGTAAATTATAAAGTTATATGTATAAAGTATTTTCGGAAATTAAACCCCCAGGTGAAAATGATCATATATTATAATTTTTACATGGGTATGGCATTCGAAGAGCATCATATTAATTGGGTTCGGTACAGGTCCCCTGACATCGTCTGATCACATCAAATACAGAGCATTACCTTGGCGCCATGGATATTCGGCTTCGGCGTTGATTTGGCTGGTTGGGCGCGCTTGGGATTATCGTAATGTTTCTATTTCTCATCACCAGTAACAATACAATGCAAATAGGACTTCAAGCAGCATTTTTGACATGCAAAATCGCTTTTTAACGTCTCTGGGCTTCAATTCAAATGGGACCCAATGTCCTAGCTTTTGAATGAATCTCAATGCTTAAGACGTAGGAAAATGGCTTGTTGTGTGACTCCCAATGAAAATACAAGTTCTTTTTGCATTTGACAATAATCTTTGTCGAGTAATGGCTCCAATTCCTTATCTTCAATTTTTTTCGGCTTACCATTCCTCTCCTTGTCTTCTGTGTCGAAATCACCATTTTTGAATCGGGCAAACCATCTTTCACAAGTTTTTTCAGTTGGTGCATATTGACCGTAAGCTTCTACCAACAATCGATAACTTTCAGCAGCTGTTTTCTTCAAATGAAAGAAGGTTAGCAGACTTCCCCACAAAACATCTTTTTTAGGCACAAAATTCGACATTATTATAGCGATTGAAAAAAATGTGTGCTTACACTTTGCCGTCTCCAAACTTTGTTATTATATATTTGTTATTATTATATTATTGACACTAACCATATGTGATAATTATGCAATCTGTTGTCCAAATCGACTTTATTAATAATAATAGAAAAATCCTTAGATTCTAAGGACATTTTTAAGATTTCTTTAGATATTCCTTGAAGTCTCAGAATTTTTATTTTAGAGAAACTCCTTAGATTCTGCAAACTATTTATTGAAAAAAAATTTACATATTCTGAAAATACTTAGCTTCTAAGGCCATTTTTTGAAGAAAAAATTCTTAAATTCTGAGCACTTTTCCTATTACAAATATTCTTGCATTCTATGGACTTTTTCTAAGAGAAAAATTTTGAGACTCCATAAAAAATCAAAAAATGTCCTTAGAAACTAAGAATTTTTCCATATGAAGAAGTCCATAGAATTTATGTTTTTTTTTAAATTCCTTAGAATTTGATTTTTTTTATGTATTTTTCTTTAAAAAAGTCCATAGAATCAAAGAAGTTTACTTGAAAAAGTCCTTAATATGAAATTTTTTCTTTAGGAACAACATTTCTTAAAAAAATATTCCTCAATTTTAATGAATTTTTTTTCTAGTCTAGAATCATAAAATAACTGTAGGGATAATATTATGGTAAAATTTTGGTAATTTTATTACGACTATGGTTGGCACAATCATAATCCCAAAAATATATGATGCTCTTCGAATATTATTGCCACAAACATGCCGTGCGGTAAAAGTAAAAAGGCAAGAAAATATTTTAGCAAATTCTGGGGATCGATGATTTTTTATTAGAATTATCAAGGTTGACATTTCTTGTTACACTGTGTAATACTTCATTATCTTCAATGATAACAGCATATTATAATAATAATATAAAATAATAAATGAAAAAGTATGTTCCATTTTCTGCTGTTCTTAAACCCATTATGTATTTGATAATAAAAGATTTTGCTAAGAGGTGTTGGGGTTATCATATATACTTGACCGACTTTCTTGCTTGTTTTTATTTTAATTGACTTTATTTAATAATTCTAAGAGATTTTAACTTTTCGTTTCGCTTGTTGTTGAATAAATAAATAAATTTCAAATTATTAACTCTAACATTTTAATTAATTTTGTATTTATTTTCTTTCCGTTTTTCTCAGTATGTCTGTCTGTCTGTTTGCAGTGAAAAATCTTTCATTAATCAACTCTCTGTGATTCTTTTCCCTTTTGTTGTTTTCTGCTCATAACAACATAATGATGCTACAATCAACAACAATATGCATTCAATTACAAGTTATGTAAGTAAATTATACAACAAGCATTACAATATTTATTTCAACTTACTACACTTCTGTTTCTAGTTGCTTGGTGAACAACATTTCGAAACTTATTTTGAATCTTGCGTCTACTAGTGGCTCGTTAATGTTTTACATTTTTTGGGTTTCTGCGCTTGCAACAAAAGTAACGTAGTAAGAATGGATGATGGTTTCAAAGACTCAAGATTGACAGGAAATTACTGAAGGGAAAAGCGAAAATCGAAGATGATATTGGAAAAAATGTTCAAAAGCATGTTGTAGAGTGCATATGCTTGCAATGACTATTAGAACTGTCAGTTTAAAAAATTGTAGAAACTGAACAGAAAAAATGCATATAAATTGAATATTATAAATTTTCTTGTTTTTATGTGTAATTTATTTTTTTTAGTTTCTGTTTTATTTTTATCCCGTTGTGTTTTATTGTAATTGTTGTTAAATTTGCTTATAATGCTGAGTTTTAAAGAATTAATTCTTGTTGGAATTGTTCGATATGTTTGACGGATAGAAGGTTGTATCGATTTTAAATTCAAAAAATTCACCAAGCTGTTCTAACTTGTGGAAGGGGCCTGACTGTTAGGGCATAAATCCAGTAACAGTCAGATTAACTGCTTAATTGAGTACTAAATAAGTTGATTCAACCATAATTTTATCTGCTAATCTTAAAGCTAATCTTACAACTTTTAATATTATTACTACTTTTTAAACAAATGTTTTGTTGCAGAAGTTACAAAATTAAATAAATAAATAAATAAATAAATAAATCAATAAATCAATAAATAAATAAATAAGCGACTTTCTATTCACACTGCTTATTGTATACAACTCTTCATTTTGTTATAATGACGGTTGGCAACACTAATAAACACACTCATAAAGTCAGTTAAAACTAACGCTGTCGCAGAAATATTACGGCGCTGTCGACACATTTTTTGCCATCGCCGAAATTGTCCATATTCATCTTATGCCGGATCGCCATCTTCACATTTCAAACCGAAATAGAAAAAAATTTCATTGCCAAGTTAAAGTTTTAAGTGTAAAAAAAATTATATGTAATAAATTACAGGGTGATCTAAAAACATGTATCTCTTTGATTGACACTAATAGATTTTTGACACTGATAAATGTGTTCTGTTCCAAATATTGCCTATCAGCCGGTATCATACCTCCGCAGAAAAAATAAGTCATTTTAATATTAAACAACGTTGGCAAATATTACAAACTTATTTCCAAAGTAAGTGCTGTGTTGCCTAAGCTGTGCGTTTATTGAAAAGAAGTTTTGGCCGAAATGATGCAACCACCAGTTCGTGAGGCTGGCTTGCTAGTGGGCAAGCCTCAAGGTCCCAGTCGCCGTACGATACGTACCGATGAAAATGTGGCTGATGTGGCAGAGACGGTGCGTTGTAATAAAGCAATAGGCAATAAAGCCATGTGACCTTATTTCACACAGCATTGAGAAATTATGCCATATGGCTTTATTTCCATTGGAGAAGTGAAATAAAGCCACTATGTAATTATTGCACCTTTGATAATTTTCTGTGCAATATTTTTGTAGTATATTTGATTTCTTTTAATTACAAAAAAAAGAAAAATACAATAAGTTCAGGTAACAAATCGATTAAAATTAACAATATATGAATGTGCGTGCCATCACGACAAATTGGGCAAAACGCTTGGAAAGAAAAACGTGCAAATATAAACTAACGGTTCGTCATGCATAGCCAGTCGCCAGAAAAAAAATGCTTCAATATGTTGAAGAGCAGCAATCTAAATGCAATACGGCGCGTAATTGCTGCGCCGGCCGCGAAGGCGGCGCATATTACACTGGTATGGCATTATTTCCACTTCAATTGACAAAGGCATATGACTTTATTTTACTCCTTCTGTGGAAATAAAGCCATATGGTATTATTTCCCAAGGCGGTGTTAAATAAGGTCATATGGCTTTATTGCCTACAGCTTTATTACACGGCACCGGCAGAGACTATGAGACTCAATCCAAGAAAACCGATTAGCCATCGATTTCAACAACTCAAAATTTAACACATGAATGAAGCCACTCGGAATGAAGGTAGCCGTGGCAGCCACATCAATGAAATCGTGTTCCGTAAATAATAGCCATATTTGTTATTTCCAATAAAGCCATAATAAATATACAAAAAGTAATTGAAAGCTCGTTACAAATTAATAATAATAACAAATAAAAATCTGGATGTATATTAAGTCTATTAAGTTAATTAAAAATTTCATTAAAATCTACGAATTTTCTATTAGGAAAGTTCCATAGAATCTATGTTTTTTTTATTAAGAAAGTCCTTTGAAATAAAAAAGTTTGAAGTTATCTTTAAAAAAGTCCAAAGAATCAAAGAGGTGTTCTTGAAAAAGTCAAATATTTTCATTAGAAAAAATATATGATAAAAAATATTTTTAATTTAAATAACTTTTTCATACTTTCGAAACATAATATAATTGAAGGGATCATATTATGTTAAAATTACGGTTATTTTATTATCAGAATATGATAACTATATTATAGTACGACAATGGTTTACACAATCATAATTCCAAAAAGATCTCTTCGAATATGACCATGTTTATTCTCTGCGTTTTTAAAAAAACAAAATTTTTTAAGAAACAAGTAAGAGCGGCTAAATTCGGCTATGCCGAATCTTATATACCCTTCACCATGGTTGGGAAAAAACTGAAGTTTATATATGGACATATATGAAATGGACAGATTTATATACGGACGCCTTTAAGAGGAAATTAACCATTTAGTTTGGAGATAAAACTTGGACTCGGGAAGATTTATGGTTCCAGAAAATATGTATTTTAAAAAAATGTATGTTTTGGGCATAACTTTTTTGTATCTGAACCGATATTTCCGAGTTTTTCAGCAAATATGTTATACTAAAGATTTTCGATCTTTTGCTATATAAGACGTATCCATAGGTCATAATACAGCTCTAGAATAGTGTTTGTTGTTTGTGTATAAAAGGTTAAGAGGTGAAAGAAAAGAATTTCAACAAATCGTTAAAAGAAATCACTAGAACTGCATGTGTTTTATTTCTACAAAATAGTTTGATTTAGCTGGCAAATTTGCATTTAGGATTTTATTTCGCTTTTTTATTAGAAATATTTGTAATTTTTTTAGCTTAATTTTAAAAATTTGAAGGAAAATAGTTTATAATTTTTTTTATAAATTATTATAAGTTATGACCTAAAATAGTTTCACTCAAAGGTAAATTATGTATAAAATTTTCTTAATATGTGAGAAATAAAATGGTTTAAAAATCTTTTTATAAATTCTTTTAAATCGGAGCAAAAAATAGAAATAAAACCGTTTGTATTTTGTTAGTATCAGAGGGTTTTTATACAAATTTTGATGTTTTTAGCCTATTTATGGATTATTTAATTATTAATATAAAATTTTATTTAAATTAATTATTAAATGTAAAAAAAAACAAAAAATAAACAAAAAAAAATCTTAACGAACCCGCGACCCTTTCACCTGTGGTGAAAGGTATAAAAACGTTTGTATTTTGTTTGTATCAGAGGGTTTTTATAAAAATGTTGATGTTTTTAGCCTATTTATGGATTATTTAATTATTAATATAAAATTTTATATAAATTAATTATTAAATGTTAAAAAAACCAAAAATAAGCAAAAAAAAAAAGTCTTAAGAAAATAATAAAAAAAAATGTAAAAAAAAAGTGAATTGACCTCATCGAGATTTGAACCTCGAACTCCGCGTGCTTAGAGAAAAAACGTATTTGTGACATGGCGTCTAGACAACTGAGCTATTGAAGCTCACACAAAATCATCGTCAATAGATGTACATATATAAAAGTCTTCGTTCATTAGGGATTTGTTTAGTTTTTATTTAAATGACAAATCTTTGTATGTGTGTTGTTTGTGTATAAAAGGTGGAGATGAAAGAAAATAATTTTAATTATTAATATAAAATTTTATATAAATTAATTATTAAATGTTAAAAAAAAAAACCAAAAATAAGCAAAAAAAAATATATTAAGAAAATAATAAAAAAAAAATGTACAAAAAAAAAGTGAATTGACCTTACCGAGATTTGAACCTAGAACTCCGCGGGCTTAGAGAAAAAAAGTATTTGTGACATGGCGTCTAGACAACTGAGCTATTGAAGCTTACACAAAATCATCGTCAATAGATGTACATATATAAAAGTCTTCGTCATTAGGGATTTGTTTATTTTTATTTAAATGACAAATCTTTGTATGTGTGTTGTTTGTGTATAAATGGTGGAGATGAAAGAAAAAAAACAACAAAGTTAGTAAAAAATGCTCAAAATTCTACATACATATTAAACAAAGGGATTTTACTGGAAAAATTAGAGGTGGTCCTGGTTTTTTGCTAATATCTCAGCCATTTATTAACCGATCTGTCTGATTTTTAATAGCAAACAGAAATGGATCACATGTAACAGAAATAAAAAAGAATCAAGTCCTCATCACGTCTAGGTTCTTCGGAAAACCCATTTCAACACACAGACGGACAGACGGACAGACGGACAGACGGACATCGTTAAATCAACTTCGCTCTTCATAAGGACCCAGAATATATATACTTTATAGGGTCTAAGATCAATATTGTAGAAATTAAAAACGGAATGACAAACTTATATATACCCTTCCACCTGTGGTGAAGGGTATAATTAAGTTTAGTTAATTTCATTTAATTTTTATAAAAAAAAATGTATTTGGACCACCCTGCGATGACGATTAAAAAGTGGATTAACTTTAATAAATAACTTTGTTAGTTTCGTAGTATAACGAGCTGTTAAAGAATGAATTCTTTTAATTTTCAATAATAAATATATTCTGTGATACTTCTTATTTTTCCTCCTCCACCTCTTCTTCTTTGTTTTTCTCTTCTTTTTCTTTTTCTTCTTCATTTTTATTTATTATTATTTGTCATTTTGATGCTGTTATCGCTATTGTTGTTGCCATCTTTCAACTTAATTTAAGTCAATCGCTTTTATTTCTTATTCTTTCGAGTCTTAAATAAGAAAAATGGAAAATAGATAGAAAAATCTTTAGAATATTTGTAAACAAGAAAATTATGTAAATTTTTCCTATTTTATTTATATTTATTAAGTTTTTTTTCTTTTCATTTCTTTTTCATTATTTTACTCCGACATGAATGACTTGAAAATAGTTACTAGTGACATAATAAACAATTACTAGTTCATTAAAATGACTGTTAAGAGAAAAAACGAAGACAATTTGATTTATATTCTAAAGAATTTTTGAAGTTATTTAAGAATATAGTTGATTAAAAAGAGAATAGAGTTAAGCCAAATACATATACACCCATACCTAGCATAACTTAGCATGGCTTATTACAACGCGAATAATTTATATCTTATAACGCGGTTTCATATAAAGGGCCGATGTTGAATGTGAATCACACCTAAACGTCAAGTTTTTTCTGCATTTTATTTGATATTTCTCAATCGAGCAACGCGTTAAAGTTATTCAGGCTTATTATGAAAATGGGCGTTCAAATCAAAATGCACTTTGTGATTTTTTTGGTCAGCATAATCGACCAAATGTGTCCAAAATTCTTAGAGTAACAATTTTTATGCCGAAATTCTGTTGTATTAATCTAATTCCTGTTATATTAACCGTTGCCCCAACCGAACTATTTGGATGGCATAAAATTTGGTTGTCACAATGAATGTGTTTTCTCTGTATTGTGTGCCATTCCCGATATTTAGGGAGTCACAACGGGACTAGGTTACCTTAGAAGGGGGTGGCACCATATGGTCAGCTCACATGGGTCCTGCAAAGCGTATGCCCGTTATGATACTTTTCTTTTAAAAGTGGATATATGAGAGATGAAAGGTGGTAAAAGATGAATATTTTTATTTTTTTTTTTAATTTTAATTTTATGTTTATTTATTTAAATATAATTTAAAAAAAAAAATAAAGTGTCTCGCGCCGAAAAGTAGGCTTTGTGAGACGAGTTGACAAAATAATTAAACTAAATTTTGATTACTTTCTGTATACTTGACAAAATTATACATTAAATTGTATTAAAAAGTTTTACAAAGTTATCCAAAAAGGATTTCATTTTTTTCTAAAAGATATTCTTTTACATAGTTTCTAAAAATTTATTAACCGATTGAAATTCTTTAAACTATCTGGCTAATCAAGAAAGGTGTAAAACTCATGATGTACAGAATGCCAAATTTTTAACTTCCAGTTTAGCCCCACTTCGGTGGGGTTAAGTGCTATGGGAACCCCGCAGAAGAGTGGCTGTAAAGCAGATACACTAGCTCAAAACCGGATGACCAAAGAGTGCAGGCCTCTGGTTCGCGAACAACAGTTGCAATGAAATCATCTCCTCCTCTTCCTCGTGACAGCTCCAGACAGAAGCCATTGTTAGACAATTCCATCCTACGCGCACCTAGGCTACCTTTCTCTTGACCGAGAAAGTTGGGGTAGCAGGTAGTACCGCTTAGACGGCTCACCGCGACCTGAAGCTCTTGCGAGTGGTCAGTATCGCCGCCGCAAAGATTGTTGTCACTGTATTGCGTCACCCATATTAGTTTGAATTTCGAATGTCTCGCCATCTCGTTCAGAGATAGGCACGTAATGGCCGATTAGCTATCGGTTAAAACAACGATATCTTCTAAAGATATCCCTTGATGCCATATCTATGATATAGCACCATGTAAAATTTGATACTGTTCTGGTAGAATGAAGGAAACTCGAAAATAATAATATCTTATATATATGCCTCCCCTACCCTTCCTTACCTTTTTGAGCCTTACCTGGGAATTTCCAATTCCCCTGCAGGTAAGTTATTAAGGGAAATTTTGCTAATTTGAGTTTTTTTTGCTAATTTTAGCAACACATGTCTGCTGACGTGTAGTACAATGAAATTTGTTGAAAAAATTAGCTGCCGCTACTAAATTTTAGTAAACTTTTTGTAAAGTGGAAATTAAAATCTGTTTGCTAAAATCAGTAAAATAATTTACTAAATATTATTAATATTAGTACAAAATTTCTAATTTATTTTATTTATCGAGCTTTAAATTTTTTTTATTTTATTTTTTTCAAAAATTATTTTAGACAAAATTAAAAAAATCAAAGGCTTAAAAATTGTAAAAACATAATATCTGTTTTGAAAAATATTTTAGTAAATTGTTTTTGCTTTTTAGTGCTATTTTAAGTGAATGTCCTATTTTAAGACATCAGTCGGTATATTCACTTCCCATCCTTTGTTTTTATCTATGCAACATTTTAAGGCAATTTAAATTTATAGGTGTATGTTTTAATTAGAAATAACATTCCCTTCAATATCCACTTTTTTAAAATTAGTAAATTTTTTTTTGCTAATTTTAGCAAATCGGCTTTTAAAAATTTGTGAAATGATTTCTGAAATTGGCAACAAAAATTTGTAAATATTCTGTAAAAATTCTCTAATTTGTAAAATGCAAATAGCAAAAAGATTTGCTAAATACTTTTTTTTACTAAAAATCAGTAGTAAAGTGGGATTGAAAACCGTTTACAAATTTTTCTACTAACTTTTTTTCTGAGTGTATGGCCTTTTGCAGCAGAATATGCTGACAGCAGCCTTGACACCCCAGATTTTTTCAAATATTTCCTTGTTAACATTTTAAAATTTTGCTGCTCACTGTAATTTTAATCTATTCAAAATTTTTAAGCTTAACTGAATATTAAAAAAAAAAAATAGAGTTGTCCTAAAATAATTTAGAACATTTTTGCAACACCTTATGTTTATGTTTTATGTTTTTTTCCTTCTTGTAAGTTATGGAATTTTGTTATAAAATTCACTGAAAATTACAATTAAAATAAATGCAATTTTTTTCAATGGCCAAAACATGAACCGCATAAAATAAGAGGTATATTTTTGTAGCAAAAAAAAAACATTATTCGTTCGCATACAATTTTAAAATTATCTCAACTTTAGCATTTAGTTACTAAGTTCAATTGGTTAACTAAATATCTAGATGTGTCCATTTAAATTGTATTCTATTTATATATTTTAAACAAAATTTACATTTTTTTCTATATTATTTATGGTCAATTGTTTAATATATTAAAATTTAATTTAATTTTGCGTTCATTTTATATTTTTTTCTTTTATAATTTTTTCATTTTTATGCATTTTAATTATAAAAATAATAATTTTGTAAATATATAATAATTCCTTTGTTACTGTTTCTGCTACTACTAAATATTCATAATGTTATTTAAGACATAATTCGTTGAATTACTTCTAGACGAATGGACTAAGAGGCGAATTAAATTTATTTTGTCTTAATATGGGTTTTAAGTTTAAGCTTGAAAAACGCCTTACGGCAGGGATGGGCAAACAAATAACCATAATAGCACATTTTCCACTGCAGCTTATACATGTTGGGTGTATGTATAGCTGTGAAAAAGTTTAAAAAGAAAACTGTTTTGTTTTTATCATCTCAAGTTCAGTTTTTATTACAATTGTACATCTCAGACACTTAAGTATTTATATTGCGTTTTATTTAGTACAAAAGCTTAATTTTTTTCCTCTTTATTCTATTTTAATAAAATCACCAACGCTATAGTTGTATATATAAACTCTCCATCGTCATCTTTTGAGCATTTCAAAAAAATTTCTATTGGTTTTTTTTTTTTGTTACAATATAAATCTTATGGATTTTCTTACTTTATGCCCAAAGGGCTTTATGTGTTTTTTTCTTTATATTGTCTTTAAACTAAATTGTTATAGTACTCATAGCAATACTCTTACTCACAACCAGTCGTTACGTAGTACGTGTACGTATTGCTTTTAGTCATGCTTGGTTTGAAATCCAAGAAACATTTGTAACATTTTAACACACTAAAATAAAATATCATCATATATTTTATTGTATTTAACAGTTCAAAATGATGGTATTACGAATAATAAGTGAAATAGGCTCCTTTTTGTATTTAAACCCCTAACTAAATCTTAAGTCTTTTGAGACAGTTTAAAAATGTTAAAAAGTTTTATTTTTATTATATTTTAAGGAGATTTAGTTATATTTTGTTTAAAACCGTAATTAATGTCGGCAAAGAAATTTGTAATAGATTTACACTGTATTAATGCGTGAGGGAATAATTAAAAAAATTTCATATGATATTGATGGAATTTGTATATGCGATGTTGCTCGAATACTGAAAGGCAGCACAACAATTACAACATTTTCCATAAAAATTGTTGTAATACTGAAAAAAAAAATACACTTAAAATAGTTTGTAAGTTAAAATAACAGAAAATGCCATTTACAAGAAATTATATTTCATTTAATAACTGGTCTATTTAATTTTCATTTAAATCAAATGGCTTTTGCTATTTATTAATCAGTAAAAATAAATTTTACAATTTTACCTACCAATTTCTTAAAAAAAATAAATAATTTTATCATTTATTTGAAATTGTTTCTGTTTTTATATGTTTTTTCAAATTTACAAAATGTATGTATGCATGGCTATAGACACTTTGTGTGAATGCGGTTCTGTATGTATAAGTGTTTATGAAGTTCTTGTATTTTGAATTGAAATAATTTTGTATTTAAGCAACCAATTTATACAAAAAACACATTGGAATTTTTTAAATATTTTTTTTTTTTTTTTGAAACAGACAGCAAACAAAATTTAAATTTGAAACAACTGCAACCGACACAAATAAACCACAAATTTCCGTTTTGTGGGTAAATTTTTATTAAAATTCAAACAAATGAAAAAAATACATAAATGAAAATGAAAAAATCGGTAAATGATAGTAAATTATTTGGAACAAATGTATAAAAAAGTTAAATTAGATATTTCTTTGAGAAATAAATGTATGTTCCCTAATTTTTAAATGGAATGGAAAACTACAAACAGTAAACTACATAATATACTGAGTGTATGATTCTATTTTATATGCTCGGACTGTCTCCGATTTAAGGGATTATTTTAAGTGTCATTATGCGTAAAACTGAAAAAAATTATAAAACTAGTTGGTTAATATCCACCCGTGTAAAAAGTATCAGATCTGACCAGCTCTCATTAAACCTAATTATAGTAGATCGAATAGGAGAAAATTTTAAAACTAATTAAATCTGATTAAATCTTAGCAGTTATGATGGCGCACGATAATACATCGGCTGAAAACTCAGTAAGATAACCCATAAACAACAATTTTTTTTAGCAAAATCCGACATAATCTCCTTCAAGAGCTTTACAATCACTCCAAAGCAGCTACACTTTACGGTGTGCCAAAACGATTTTTTTGATGTTTGCAGGTATCACCACCTCTTTTTGGCGTTTGTACGACCACACTTAAAGTCAGCAAACCACTTTTCTACCATTTGTCTCCATGGAGCAGAGTCCGAATAACGGTGTTTTTTCATCATTCCAAGCAATGATAAATCAGCACAGGATATTGCTTTGAATCCATTGTTTTCAAAATGGCAAAAGTGGCGTCACTAAAACTGCTGTAACTTGTTCACTAATTAACGAATTATCATAAAATTTTGACATGTATCACATGGAGATTGGTAGTTCCAAAAAATAGTATGGATTTTTTATTAGTGGCGCCTACTATGTGTCATCCTATGGATTTTTCATCCGATGTGTTATATAATATCGCGTCATTGAAAACTGATCGAATGACTAATAAGTGGTATCAGATATGAATAGATCTGGTACCAGCTATGTTCCCATATATATAGATCTGCTTAAATATAATTAAAATAGCACCAAATTTCTAGATTCCTTTAGATATGAACAGATATTAATAAAATGTATTAAATATGTCATATCCTATAATTAGATCTGACACCAAATCTAATTAGATTCAATCATATCAGATTAGATCTAAGCAAATCTGATAAGATCTAATTTTTCTTTCACACTGCCAATTTTTAGTAAATTTTTTAACCTGACTGACCCACAACATCGCCCAGCTCAAACTGCTGGAGCTAAGAAGTTGAAATTTTGTACTTCTCTTCAATCATAAATATCCGCTAACGTGTTTTTTGGGGCAAAATATGTGTTCCCTGAAGTATGGACTAACACACTGATAATGTAAATTTTGTAGTTTTTACCAGGGACGTGATAAAAATGGGAATTCATAGAAAAAATTTTACTCTTAAGGGAAAGCCCGAACCGCTGGAGATGGGACGTGAAAATTTGGTGTGAAGGTTCGTCCTCCATCGTAAACAGCAGCTAAGATGGGATTTTTGGAAAATTATATGAGGTGTGGCAAAAAAGGAAAATTCTCTTCCTTGACGGTCCTCCGAAACCTACTCCGGCATAGATATCAGACGGGATTTTTAGTAATTTCTATGGCCTGTCAAACCCATTTTGGCTAGAAATCTGAAATGTAAAATATGTTTTTGAATTTTTGCCAGGGACGTAATAAAAATATGGGTTCAAATGGAATAAAGTCTTCGCATTAACGGATTGCCCAAACCGGTTTTGCTAGAGTCATAGTAATGCCATTATAATGGTTTGGTCTGACAATGGAATCGGAAATGAGGGGAACTGAAACACTAGACAAGAGGAAAGAAATGGAATTGCTACAGAAATAATAAGTGAAAATGAAACACTAGACAAGAGGAACAAAGGGTATAAAATAAAAAAGTAGAACAAATAGACTGGCGAACGCAATGGATTGAAATGAGATTCAGGTGGAATTGAAACACAAGACAATGGGAATGAAATTTGGAAGGATTAGAATTAAAGCACTAGACAAAGGAAACGAAAATTAATAGAACGAGTGGAATTAAAACACTAGACAAAAATATGTGTTCCTTTGAAAAGGTACTTATTTACTGCCGATAAAACCTTTTAGAATTTTCAAGAAAAACGTTGTAAAAATTAGTTTAAAAAGTGATTAAAGTGCCCACTTGATGATCTATTCCAAGCCGCTGGAAAAAGGATTTTAAAATTTGGAGTGCCCTCTGCTATTCTGATGTAACCAACCACAAAGGGGGGGGGGGGGGGGTTTAAAAATTATTACAGTGATAAGCAAATAGGTAAAGGGTTTGCCCTCAACGTCATGCCCAACAAATTGAATATATGTTTTCCCTGGCGGATGGATTATTTTCTGACAAGGTTCTTGTTTGAATATCCAATAAAATGGTGGCATGCTCTGCAAAAAAATTTTAGTGTAGGGTATTTTAAAACTTTGCCACTTTTATGCATATTTGTATAAATTACTATATACATATACAAGGTGGCGCAAAAGTAATCCTTCTATCAGAAAATGCTATAAATTTTGCGATTGGCCCCTAATGTCAGTTCTGTTTAGACATTTGTGTAGTAAACACATGCGAAATACATGTTAATAAACAATGTTACGCTACACTGCTCCAGAACGCGGAATATTGGTGACTATTTATTTGAGCAATAATGAAGATGATTTTTCATCAAAAATAATCATGAGTGATGAGGCCCATTTCCATCTTAGCGGGTACGTAAATAAGCAAAATTTACGCTTCTGGGGCACTGAAAATCCGCGTGTAACCCACGAAGAGCCATTACACCCGCTCAAAGTCACTGTATGGTGTGCTGTTTTCGCTGGAGGAGTCATCGGACCTTTTTTCTTCGAAGACGTCGCGGGCCAAACGGTTACTGTGAATGGTGAGCGCTACAGAGCAATGATCAACTAGTTCTTTTTGCCGCAACGTGATGAATTGGGATTGGAAAACATGTGGTTCCAACAGGACCGATATGCTGAAGGATGCATTTTCCGGGCGTCTAATCTCCCGTTTTGGCGATTTGCACTGGCCAGCAAGATCGCCTGATTTGACCGCTCCAGACTTCTTTTTGTGGGGCTTTTTGAAGTCGCGGGCTTATGTCAACAAGCCTCAGACTCTTGCAGCTCTTAAAGACAATATCCGTCAAGAATGTGAGGACCTATCGCCGGAAGTTTTGGCCAAAGTGATGGAAAATGACATAAAAAGGGCTCAAATGACAATCAACTGTGGCGGCGGCCATTTACATGACATCATATTCTCGACTTGATGTAAAAAAAATTAAAAGAACAAATAAAAATAATCCACAAGAAGAATCAAAGTTTTTCATTTTTTTTTTTAATTACAGCCAAAAAACATCGGAAGGTTATTTTTGCGCCACCCTGTATATTGCCAATAAACTGATCCATATAAAACACAATTACGATTCACACTGCATAATTTATTGCTTATTTAATATACATAAATACATATTTTTGCATATTATTAAGAAAATATTTACAAAATTTTTTAACTACTCTTATATTATACTATTCTTTAATTTAAAGGTGTTATTTTCTAAAATACTTGGATGAAGTGGAGAGTTATTTTTTATCACAAAAACATGTTACATTTAAATTGCACTTCACTTTACCCCAGTGTTTAAAAGAAAATATATACTTGATATAATAACAATCCATATTTTAATATACAAATAACCAGGAACTTATGGCACCCAGTGTTAGTTCTGGTGGTAAATTTTCACTTGCCGCAATGTTATCTATGCCACGTGGACCCCGTACTAATGACAGTGGTACCACATCAATGATATGATTAACCGAGGCATTTATTAAATCTATAATTATCACAGTTATGGCCAATATTATGACAAATATGGTGTTCAGTAATGTTGATAAATGTCCATTGAGTTTTTGCAAACATTTATTGAATTTCGTTTGTTGCTTTTTTTCATAATAAAAATATTTATTCTCATAGTAGATGTTTTCATTAAAAAACATATTTTTGTTGTTGTTATACTTTTAATAAAAAAATTATTTAAAATAAAATAATTTATATATTTCCTTTATTAAATTTTGTCTGTTTTTAAAAAATACACAACCGTTTTCGCTAAATGCAAAATATATTATGAAGTTATTTACTTTTATTTACAAATAAAATTTCGTCAACAATTTTACTTCTTTTTGTTTTTCATTTTTTTTACAGACATACGATACAGATACAACAATATAAAAAGTTGCAAAAAAAATTTAACAGTTTACAAGCAGCAAAATAAAGAATTAAATTACAAAACACCGGTTTTGATGTTATTGTTATACTGCTGCATGAATTCGCTGCTGCATATGTACGTGCCTACAAAGGTTGTCAACTCTACGCCACAAAAAATTTCTGGATTTTAAAATAAAAGTCGCTAGATTTTCAAAAAAGAAAAAAAATATGTTATTTATTTAAAAATTTAAATGTTTTAAGTACCCGACGGAAAAGATAAATATGTATTAATATTGAACTGTGTTTAATAATATATAAGAATATATGTACGTGGCTATAAGTCAAACCTTCAAAAAAATAAATCTTTATTGAATTAATTCGCAAAAAAAATAATTATTTTATCGAAGGGTACCTTTCTCGAGCTTTGCGCTATCTCGCTTAGTTTTTGAGACATACGCTATTTTATAAAATGGTAATTTTTCATAATGGCCGGTCTCTCAAAAACTACCCAGCAAAACCACACATTATCAAATAATGGGTAAAGTAATGTATAGCCATAGGGGTCGATGGATTACTTTACACCTTACTTCATTGACGAATTGCGATGAGCCTCAAAGTAGTGTACTTTAAAGGTGATAATGTAAGGGGTTACTTATATGGTTACGAGAATGGAAAAAGTAATGTCCCTAAAAAAAGATTTTTAAAAAAGAGCAATTTTTATTAAAAAAAAATTATTACAAATATTTTATTTAAAATATTTGTAATTAAAAATAAAGTGGTCAAGATGGGAATCGAACCAGGGAAATCTGGTTGCCAGCCAAGAACTCTACCCACTGAGCTATCGACGCATATAGTATTTGATTGCTTTGAACTTAAATGAATCGTTGCGCTTCGTTTTTTCGCTAGTATTATCAAAACAAACATGCATTACCCTTTCGCTTACAATAAAACACAAAGTAATGGATCTAAAAATCGGTAACTTAATCGGTAACTTATTACTTTATGCTTGTAAATAATGAAAAAGGTAACGAGCTACCATTACAAGGCAACGCATGAGAATATCGCACCCATTACCAAAGTTTTGCTGGGTAAGCGAAATTGGACAAAAAGGACAAAATTTTTGTTCACTAGAGTGTTAAAATAGTGCGAAAATAAATATAGGTCAGGTCCGGAAGACATCCCGAGGTATCTACTTTTACAAAACAGCCGCAGGGTGACACTTTTTTATAAAATTCCATGAAAACCTTTGGGGACCTTCCGAATCTATTCTATCGAAGGATAACCCTTGTCGAGCTTTGCAAATATTTTGTCCGTTTTGCGTATCTCGCTTAGTTTTCAAGATATTCGTCATTTTATGAAATGGCTATTTTTTTAATATGGCCGTTATCTCGAAAACTAAGCGAGATAGGGCAAAACGGATAAAATTTTTGCTCTACAAGAGTATTAATCCCGAAATCGATTTTAATAAAAAAGGTACAAGGTGACCCATTTTTATACAAACGAAGTGGAGCGGGAAACAAAATTTGTATTATCGGAGTGTGTTAATTTGAATTATCATATAAATCGATAAAAATAATAGTCAACCTGTTGCTGTTTTATAAAAATTCCATTAAAACCTTCAGGTTTAAAATTAAATTAATCGTGATTTAAAAAAATAAATGTTTTTATTCGAGAACCAAATCAAAATTAATTTGATTCTTTGATTTAAAATTAAATTATTTCAGCGCCTCGGTAGGCTAGTTTGTAGCGTGGTAGCTTATCAGTGCGGGGGTCGTGGGTTCGATTCCCACCAGAGGCTCTGGTTTGTTTTCGATACAACGACCCGATAGCCTTTGTTGCTAGTGCTCGGTTAGGGATTTAGGATATAATTTATATAATATATAATGATTTATCTAGAAGTTTTTTATTTAGATAGTAGCTTTAGTTAACCACATAAGGCCCTAATGGCTCGGTTATGTAAATGAAGAAGAACTGAATTATTTCCTTTCCTTTTTAAAGAATTATTTAAATCAACTTTATTCGTCTAAATAATTCAATCAGAAAAATGAATTCGCGAATTAATTCGTCCAGATTTAAATCAGATTTGAAAATTTATTTAAGGAATTATGTTTTTAAGGGTCTGCTATAAGTAAGGTTATATAACTGATTTTGTCAAAGCTTCTGATAAAGTGCTTGTGTTATAATATATCATTCTATCTTATGATACATATATGTTAGTTGATCTTATCATGTATAGTTGGTAAATTTCTTTTGCGTTTTAAATATAATTATATATATAAATATATATTAGAATTAAACAAAAACTCAAAACAGAGAAGACAAATTCCTTTTTCGGTCCACTTCCACTTTTCGGTTTTAACCCTTTCGGGACGAAATTTTATTTTGAAAACCGAAATATTTTTGGTTAAATAATTGCTTATCAGATTTTGGAAAGACCTACATATTATGCCTACATTATAGAAATCTTGTATTTGACTGGTTTTTAGTGTTTGTGTTAAGTTTTGAGCTTTGGTGTGCTCTGATATATTACGTACATATATCGGAGCACATATAGTAAAACTTAATGGCCAACATTTTTATAGAACGTTTCACTCCCGCACTACCCCTTCTTAGGGATGTTTTTTACGATTCGCTAGAATAGAGCCTAAAATTTACCGTTATGTGTAGTTATAGGTTTAATATGTCCCATACAAATATTTGCTGTAATATTTTCTACAAAGTTGCTGAAGATACTCTCAGATATAAAGAAGACAAAATTTCATATACCAATAGGCTGCACGAGGGTTTCAAAACTATTTTTTAGGATTATATCAAGTTATATAAAACTATATATAAAGCTTGATTAAATTATATGAACCCATTTTTCGGATCAAATTATATCAGAAATGATCCCATGAGTTTTTATGATTACATATGCCATAGAATTATGTATGCCATTTTTCAAATCAAATAAGATACGTATGATGTAATATGGAATTACACTATTTATGACTGTATATACAGGTTGGTTGAAAAGTTCCTGCGCTCGCCAAGAGATGGCACTGCTAGCTCCAAACTTTTTTTCTCTCAAGTTGGAATAACTGTCCTAAGAACACATGCAAAGTTGCAAGTCATTCTGTCAATTCTTTCTTTGTTTACAAGCCATTTGAAGTTAACGTGTCATTGATTTTTTTTAATATGGAAAAAATTTAATATCGGGCAGTCATTAGATTCTTTGTTTTGAAGGGTTTAAAAGCAAAGGAAATTTATGAACAATTGTTAGAAGTGTATAAGGAGTCCTCACCTTTAAAACGCACGTTTGAATTTTGGACTGGTGAATTTAAACGTGGTCGAACCAGCCTTAAAGACGATCCACGCGAAGGACTACCAAAAACTGCAACCACAGCAGAAATCATTGAGCAGGAACATAATATGTTTAGTGAAGATCAAAGTTTGACTAAGCGTGAAATTGCTAATGCCATAGGCATCTCAGACGAACGAGTACTCCATATTTGACATGAAGAATTACGTATGAAAAAACTGTTTGGAACACATTAACAATTCAACAAAAACTAGATCGAAAACAAATTTCTCAGCGTAATTTGGAGCGTTTTAAGCCAAATAAAACCGACTTCTTGCATCGTTTTATAATTAAAAAATGAGACTTGGATCTACCACCATGATTCTAAATTGAAACAAGAACGTTTACAGTGGACTGAAGCTGGTTGTTCAGCTCCAAAGCAGGTGAAGTCACAACGATCAGCAAAGAAGGTTATGGCATCAGTTTTTTGGGATGTAAAGGGAATTTTGTTGATTGATTATCTTCAGAAAGGTAAAACAATCAACTCTGAATATTATTGCAGCCTTTTGGATCAGCTGGATAAAAAAAATCCGTGAGAAAAGACCTGGTTTAAAAAAGAAAAAAATCATTTTTCATCAGGACAATGCACCTGCTCACAAAAGTGTTTTGACGATCGCTAAATTCAAAGAATTAAAGAACGAATTGCTTGATCATCCACCGTATTCACCAGATTTGACTCCCAGTGAAGAGGCCATAGCAGCTGTAGACGGTTATTTTGCAGAGCTTCCGGAAAACCATTATAAGGATGGGATAAAATTATTGGAAGATCATTGGAACAAGTGTATTGAGCTTCTAGGAGATTATATTGAATAAAAAAATATATTTCCTAACAAAAACAGTATTCTTTCATTTCGAGCGCAACAACTTTTCAACCAACCTGTAATTATATCGGATCTTTTTTCATCGGGTAGTCAGTTTTCCAAAAATTAACCAATTTTTGTTTCCTTCAAAAAGCTCGTTGTTTGAACCGTAAAACAAACAAATTTCCATTAACAAAATAACATTATTCCAAAACTTAAATCACTAAACGAAGCAATCGAACTAAATTTTTTCTTTGTATAGCCAAACTTAAATCGTGAGACCTAACCGAAAAATAGCTAAATTGGCAATCTTGGTGCATACCTACTTTTTTACATTCATTCGCTCACTTCTCTTTATGTAGTCTTGCTGTGACTTTCAATTACTTTACACGCAATTTTACATGATTATTAGTGTGGTCCAATATGTAATGTCTTTTCAGTAGTGTTATCATGTAGGTAGTTTTAACAATTTTTTCCAGTTTTTTCATTAACATAAAAAAACAGTTTTTTACAGTTTTCAATATTAATACTTTCATTTACTATTAATTATTGCTACAATAAAACATTCCAATAATTAATGTTCCTGGATTGCCATTAAATAATCTAAAATATTCTTTTTTTTAAATTTTTTAAAAAACCTTGTACCTTGTATTTGTGGATTGGTTTTTGGTCCAAGGATATTTCGAAATTTCCCTAGATTTTGATTATTATTAAAATTTTAGAAAAAAATGTTTTTCTATCAAGGAATCAGTTGTTTCTTCAGTTTTTCGAGAAGAAAAATGTATGGCAACACTGCCTGCTATGAGAGAATATGTAAACGAATTAAACATTTCGCATTAGAGTTCAATGCCCCCATATAATATACATATCAGGCAATATTATATTCATGCGTTCCAAAAATACTATATAACAAATTTTAATTTTTTGCAGAACCTCCGAATTTTCTATACCCTCCATATATAAAATAAAAAACCTAATACTGCTTCTAAAAAAAATTAAGTAAAATTCATTAAATGTACGAATAAGTAATTGAAATTTATTGGCGTTTTTTGTTTTGTTTAATCTTTATTATCTTTTAAGAACCGCTATATTAAAATGGTTAATTGTTATAGCTGCGCAATGGGCTGCTGATCTGCTACAACCACAAATGAAAAAAGTTATAGTCGGACATGCCGACTGCACCATAGTACGATTTGGGTCATATTACAGGAAGGGGGTAAAATTTCACAAAGGAATAACAATAATATCACATATCGTGGGATATATTTCTGTAAAAATGCGTTCAAAAAGTTGAAATGCCGATTTCTTCAATATCGGAACTTAACGGGTCTCCAGAATATAGATTCTGTATCTGAGATATTCTTGTTTCCAAATTAATGCCTCGCGTAAAAATGCAAAATGCTGATCGTGCAATTATGGTTTTTTTTTAATTTTTTTGAGGTCTTGAAACATTTTAACATATGTCAAACTTTGATATTCTAGAGAGGGCAAGAACACAAAAGTTAGTTTTTCAGTGAGGTTTAGAGTTCTACTTTCTGAATAAGTACGATTTAGCGTTTACATGAGATTTTTGTAATTTTCCTAACATTTCGGCAAAGCAGAATAGATTCCGTGCCAGAAATTGCTTAAAATCCCTTATGTAGGAAATATCATCTAATTCAGAAATGCGTGTAGTAGTCTGATTACAAGGATCGTTCATTCCACACGGACGGACGGCTGGTCGGACGAACACCGCTAAATCGAATCAACAACTCTTTCTGAGTTGATTGCTACCCTGCAGGAAAAAAGGGGTTAGCTGGGGATTCGGACCTGTCCCGTGATAGAATAAAACTGTACCGGTTCCAAAAATACATATCACGAGATAGATGAAAAGAGGACCGATTCCTAAACTACCTACCACTTGACCGGCTTAGAAATCATAACATGTTCTTTTGCGTTGGTTCTGTGACATGTTTTTGGGGTTAATTGTGTGACATGTTCTTTTAGCCCATCCCGTGACATGTTACAGAGGACAATTGACCCCCTCGTAGGACAAGCCCTTTTCATATAAAAAAAACCGGTCCCGTGACCGATTCCTTTTCCCCCAGGGTAGTTACAAACATCAGTCCAAATCAATATACCCTGTTTCACAGCGTGGTACGGTGTATAAAAATTGTTTTAAAAATCCCAGTGATGAAATTTCTTTAAAAAGCTTAAAAAGAGAACATACAAATTTTAAAAATTTCTTAAAACATAATTTTATACTTTGTATGTTCTTAAAAACAAAGTTGTAATTTCTTTTTGTTTTTTAGACGAAACTGCCCTTATGCACAAAAAGGGAAAAGCCTGGAAGTATTTAGTCGAAACTTTTAAGTATTAAGTACTAAAAAATGCTGGAACTAAAAATTTCACATATTAGCTGTCAACATTATGTAGAAAAACTGTCAAAATACTGATAGCAAGTCACACAAAGGACTTTAAATATCTGAAAACAATGTTTTTCAATACTTAAGTGTTAGTTTTGACTTAATTGTTCACTATAATATTTGCCCTTATTCTTAAAAAAAAAAAAATATTAAAACAATCATTTTTTTAACTGTTACTTTAACGAACACATTTGTTGTTTTTTCCATATAAAATTTTATATTTGCTAAATTTTAACTGGACATTCAGTGTTGGACATTCTCAATACTGGGTTAACGTTGCAATCAATCTTCAAACACTATCACTGGCAAGAAAACTATTCTGATGGGTTTCCTATATTTATTGAAATTCGGAGAAAGACTAAGAAACACGTTTAGCTGTTAATAATTTCATACAAGATGCTAAATAGAGTATCCAAAAAATTGTAAAATTATTTTGTTCGAACTTTTTTTTTTAGTGACACGTAAGATAGATGTTTTTCAAAACAAAAAAAAAAAAAAAATTGTCAATTTTTGCGTCTACATTTTAACAATGAAAGGTGAGATTGAGCTGCTAAGAACGCATAATTCTTAATTTTATTCTCTCTATAAACAAAAAAAGGTTCATTAAAATTTGGGAATTCGCCCTAAAATGTTGTACTTGCATGTACACCAGACAAGATATATTTATTGTACGCAACTATAATAAAAATAATGTTGTATGTTGAAAATTATAAATTGTTAATACGCTAAAATATGCCGCAAAGCCCATTTTTTCCATTAAGAAATGGCCTGACACAGATGGAAGCAATTTATGCTAATATATGGTCATTTATATAAGGGCATGCTTTTATTTCTATAAAACAAATATGCAAATTTAAATGATAATCTTGAAATAGTCTATTTATTAGAATCCTTAAGGATTTTTAAACAAAGAAATAATATATTATGTTTTTAAAACATTAAACACTTTAGTAGGGGAAAAAATTAAAATGTGAAAAAAGTTATATTAAGTCAAACAATTGTCTATTAAATTTAGCACATTGATTCAGTATTTAATACATTTACTACAAAATAAAGCAATACATATGTAATTTGTTTTGTTAAACCATAAAACACTAAGTTGCTCTACATTGGAAATTTAGGATTCCTCATTAGACTTTTGTCACCAATCTGCTGTTAACCCTTTAATATTTATTGAGTACAAAAACTAATTAATTTTGTTTAATAATTTCGAATATTTGATAAATAAGATCTTCTCTCACTGTTATTACTCGTAGTACAAAAAACTTAAATGTAATTTTATTCTTTAATTTTATGTATAAAAAAATACAACTAAATTTTATTTTACTTTATTCTAGTTAGACAAATACAACAAAATTACTTATAAGTTAATAACAATTAACATTTAAATTCATAAATTTTTAGTAGTAGTCAAAATAATAATAATAATAATACGAGAAAAATATTTAAATTATTAAATTCATAAAATTTTAGTAGCCGTCCAAATAAACAAAATAAACAAAAAATCATTTAAATAAAAATCTATCGATTTTGATTTTTGAACAATTTTAAATCCCATTAAACCCTTTTCAAATAAAAATATTTACAAAAAAACCAAGTTAAAATTTGTTAACTACCTACCACTTATGCAAAGCAAATAAAGGTAAATTTGTTTTATCGACAATATTTAGACGTTTCATAACTTCAGCTTTAGATTCACTGGTTTTTAATCCAAAAGCGTCTAAGGGCACCATATTAAATTTACTTAATCTTGATTGAAATATAAAATCACAAATATTAAAAGACAATTTTATACTAGTACAAAAAAAAGCATTTACCTTTCTCCGGATATGTCCTGTAAAAATTTGAAATAACTTTGCCTTAAGTTTTTAGGCTCCAAAATGCCAGCATGGAATAATACTGCAGTACAGAAGGCATATAAGATTATTGTAAAACCGGGTATTCTTGGCACCTTTTTCTTTTCAATACCTAAATTATAAACAACCTAAAAGAAAAAAAAATTATAATTAACAAAAATTTAAATTAATTTATTATTACCTGTAACATTTTCCACATCACATATAGAGCCACAGTTACATCGGGATAGTATACAAAACCTATGCTACCTAATAAACCAGCTGGTATAGCAAATCGAGGATCATCGCGGTTGAAAATATGTCTCAAGCCACAAGATGCAGACTGAAAAGGAAACAGAGGTTGATATAATGTTATTTTTTAAAAGCAACAAATTGAGAATCGAGGGATAAATATTAAAAGATTTTTGGTGTTTATGCTAAATAAAAAAATTGTTATACCATCTACTGCAAATTAGCTCGAGTCATTAAGTATTAAAGGAAAAATCGGTTAATGGATTTTACAGATATAACTGAAACACTCAGGCATTATAGCAATGATTTTGGTAGAAGTGTTTGCCTTGAGCTCAAATTATCCAACAAAAATTAATAGGGAGGGGTCAGATCTTGAGATCTGGGTGGTCAGACAATGTCGCCTTTTTTTGACATCACATATGATTTGCAGTGAGACATGGGGCACTATCCTTTTGAAACCAGTGACCGTCCCCACCTTTTCCACACATTTTTAGCAGACATAATGAACCAAAATCCATCGATATCGTTTCTCATTATCAGTTTCGCCCTATATGAAGAGAAATAAAAACAATAACTTTTTGGTCTCGCAATGGTATTTCCTTGATTGTAATGAAATAATTTTTATTTTCTTTTTTTAAATAATGATAATGCTTTTAATTGTTTCAGCAAGGACCCTATAAACCAGGATGAACAAACTACCAAATTTTTAGTCGAGACCACAAAATTCTTAGCCAATTTACAGAAAAACTTAGCCTCTAGCAAGGGTTGTACCAATTCAAACATGTATACCTTCCCATCAGAATGACTGTACTTGCGCTGCAACCCTTGATAAATCGGCTAAGAATTTCGTGGTCTCGACTAATGATCATGGGTGGATAAAAATTTGGTAGTTTGTTCATCCTGGTTTATAGGGTCCTTGGTTTGACTTTAATGACAATTTGTAATGTATTATTTTTAAATTCCATTGCAGTTAACAATTAATTAAAAACAAATAATTGCAATTGAAAAATAGATTTTTTAAAAATAGTTAAAATGGAGATATACATATTTTTGATATTAGGAAATAAATGACATTTCCCGGATTGAGATTTCCTTTAAAACACGTATCACATAATGAACACAGTTTTAAGTTTTGGATTGTCTGCTCTTAAATATCGTTATATAATATTAACTCAGTTTTTACTCACCTTATAAAGAAATGAGAATGATCCCAAGAAAAGACCTAAATTTAAGGTTCGTTTATTAAATATAGTCTTCTTCCAATCCATTTTATTTTGTACCATTCTCTTAATATTTAGCAACAATTTTAAAGCTACCTGCAAACCAATTCCACCAGCTAAAGGTGTTAAACCACCCATAATAGAATTTCGCAGGCAACTATCTTTGTGGTGGCATGATTCATGTTTTCCCTTAACATTTTCAATAAATCTACTGTACATTTGAACCCAACCATGAATGGTAGATAAATTGACTGGTGGCCTTGATCTGGGTGGATGTTGTTGATTGACATTAATATCATCGGCTCCTTTTTGACGTTTTAAAGGTCCTTCATCGGTTTTACCCACAAATATTTTTAAAATATCAAATAAAGAATCTTTACAGATGGTTTTGTGTAAGCCTAATCTATATAAATACAATAAAATGGAAACACTGGCGCCAAATAATAATGTCTGGCCATTGGGTATAGATTTAACCCAACCACGTGATTCTGCCATTTTCCATAGTGTTTCAGTGGCAACATTGGCTACATACAGAGCCAATAAAGGTCTTCTTTGTGGCCTCTCCACTACAATGGCGGCGAGACTACCCAAAAAACAGGGAACAAATGCAGCGGTAGAGAAATAATATCTACCCAATAGATTGCGTAATAAACAGCCGAAAAGTGTGAATGTATAAGCATTAGTAACTAAAAATGCTGTGGATTGCATTATGCCTAATATCATTTTACGTAAATCTTTTAAATTGGGTATTTTATGACGCATTATCATGGAAAGCTGTAACAAAAGAAAAAAAAATAATAATATTTTTGACCAAATTAATGTGTTGCTTGTCAGCATATGGTATTTACCGCATAAACCATTGTATAGACTCTTAAACAATAAGGTACTGATGCAAATAACAGGCCAGCAGTGGCATTCACACATTTATCAGTCCACGGATGTGTAAACTCTTTACAGGTGCATACTACCACATTTGATAATTTACTTTGCACGGCCATTTTGTGGGGATTTTGGGTATTTTAATTGGGTTTTTTGGATAATAAAGTAAAAATTACTGAAAAGAAAACAGAAATATATAAAATTTTTATAGCAAAAAATGATAAACTTTTTGACGTGGGAACATTTTTCGCCGTAGCGATTTTGTTTTTAGCTTTTATTATTATAAATGCGACCTAATAGAAGTTGTCATTAATTATTTTACTTTGGTGGAGTTAAATGCTATAGGAACACTGAAGCAGGACGTTGCGATTAAAATAATATACATATTATTTTTCTAAATTGATGTTGTCCTCGTTGGGGATCGAACCCGCAGCCCTTTGTGTAACGCGCTAACCATTACACCACAACGCCCAAATAAGAAGAGAGGTCAAAGAAACTTATGTGAAAAATTCTAAGTATAAAGTGTTGCCCTATATATAAAAAAATAGCAATCTGTTAAATCCAGCTCGGAAAAGGCAGTTCCCCTAATGCGATTAAAATAATAGCCTACAAAACTACATAGATTCTAGAAACTAGCAAGTGTTCCACAGGCTTAAGGCTCATTTATCCATACGTAATGTGATCTATCTTTATACAATTGTCACTTAAGAAATTATATATTTGAGCTTTGGTGACCACGATTATTTAGTAGATTTCGGGCCAGTATGTTAGAGTGAGTTTAAAAATTTTTGAGATGGTATCTCATGTTTGACAATAGTGCAAAGTACAATTTCTGTCATACCTGTATGCATTTACAAAAATTCGTAAAATTCCCCATGGCTGAATACCAAAGCATCATATGGGTTTTATAATTGTGTTGTAAATTTGAATTTTACGATCTAGACTTTGTTTAGAATTACTGCCAGCCATTTTAATTGCACAGTTTTAAAATTTATCTGGGGAATGCACTTAATTTCAAGCAAAAGATATCTACCAACTCAAGTTCAAAAAAAAGCTCTAAGTCATCTTGTTTGGCGCTGTAATGTAGCGATGGCTCCCATTCCTAACTATTTCAGAAACTTCGTCTTGTTGACGAAATTCTTCAGTATTCTCCAGCCCTAATGTCACCCAAGGTTGAATAGTTGTCACCAGGTAAGTGTTGAATCCTGATTTGGCAAATAACGTATATTTACATATATAGTGTTCTAATGTGTCAACATCCTCGTCACAGAGCCTCGATGTCACACGCGACCCATTCAGTATAGGTGTAGCCTTAGCGTTGACTACCCGATGAGAAAACTTACTATCTTACCATTTTCCCTTTTACCCTGAGTTTCTCCCATATCCGAATCATCCCAAGCAATTCTAGTTGCATCACCTTATTATGTTGACATATTTTTCTCTGAGCAATAACAGTCCATTCACGTAGTGCAGCCCTAAAAGCCATTATTTAGTAGGTTTCTCCCCTGCTTAGATATGTGCTCAGACGGTTTTTTGAAAATACTTAAGAGAAAGCCTCTTCCTTAACGACCTGTCCAAACCCCTTTGCCTTGAAACCTGAAATTTGAAATATGTGTGCCATGGAATATGAGCTAACTTATTGATAAGATATATATTAGAATTTTGGCAGGGTCCTATTAAAAATGGGGGTTCAAAAATTTAAAAGTCTCCCTCTTAACAGCCAGCCCAAACTGCTAGAGATAGGAAGTTAATTTTGTATGACAGTTCCTCCTTCGGTATAGACATCAGCTAGACGGAATTTTCGAAAAATCCTACGAGGTGTGGAGGCAAAAAAAAGGGGAAATTCTTACGGCTTGCCAATACCGCTGAAAATTTGAAGTTGAAATTTTGATGAGAAAACATATTCATCGTGACAATCGAATTTCTTACTAACCGAATATTTTAGTTGCTGCATCGGAATTATGTACACTTAAAATGGTTTGTAAGTTAAAATAACAGAAAATGCTATTTACAAGAAATGATATTTCATTTAAAAACTCGTCTACTTAATTTTCATTTAAACCAAATGGCTTTTGTTATTTATTATTAAATATTGTTTAAACAACTCACACATCCGTAAGAAACAAATGATATTATTAGTAAAAGTAAATGTTAAAATTTTACCTACCAATTCCATAAAAAAAACAAGTAAGAGCGGCTAAATTCGGCTATGCCGAATCTTATATACCCTTCACCATGGTATTCTGAAGGAGATGAATACATCGTTGGAATCTACTACCTCATAGCTCTCCACAAACAAGCGGTATCCCCATTTATTTTTTCTTAAATGTCCAAAAATTTTAATCCAAAATAATATGTCATGTAAAATCTCAAATTTATATTTTTCCATATGTTTCAGCGCTTTTCTTGTCAAATTTGGCATTTTCTAGGCAAAAAAAAGTTGGCGACACTACTATTTATTTTTTATTTATATCATTCACAATAGTTGTGAAACGTATTTAACCTACGTATTTATCTTCACACTCTTATTAAACAAAGGGATTTTACTGGAAAAATTAGAGGTAGTCCTGGTTTTTTGCTAATATCTCAGCCATTTATTAACCGATCTGTCTGATTTTTAATAGCAAACAGAAATGGATCACATGTAACAGAAATAAAAAAGAATCAAGTCCTCATCATGTCTGGGTTCTTCGGAAAACCCATTTCAACACACAGACGGACAGACGGACAGACGGACAGACGGACATCGTTAAATCAACTTCGCTCTTCATATGGACCCAGAATATATATACTTTATAGGGTCTAAGATCAATATTGTAGAAATTACAAACGGAATGACAAACTTATATATACCCTTCCACCTATGGTGAAGGGTATAATAAATGAATTATCATTTATTTGAAATTTTTTCTGTTTTTGTATTTGTTGTTTTTTTTTAATATACAAATCATTTTTTGTGTGAATGTGTTTCTGTATGTGTGTGTGTTTATGAAGTTTTGTAATTTGAATTGAAAATTTTTTTTGAGACACAAACAAAATTTAGATTTGAAACAACGGTAACGGACACAAATAAACCACAAATTTCCGTTTTTATTAAATTTCGAACAAATGAAACTGAAAAAAATTATTTCGAATAAATGTATAAAAAAGTTAAAATAGATATTTCTTTGAAAAATAAATGTATGTGTCTTTATTTTTAAATGGATCGGAAAACTTTTTAACTAAACTACAAACAGTTAACTACATAATATTCTGAGAGTAGTTGTCGCAACCAAATGTATTCCTGAGACAATTAAAAAATATACCACAGCTAAGTATTAACCGAAATTCGGTCGCCAAAAAACAAATATATCGGTTGATTCAACCAAACCATGGCAGCACAGAGAAAACAGATTCGTGCGGGCAACCGAATTTATAGCTATGTGAATGGTTCGTTTGTGGTAACCGAATTTTTCGATTGTGACAACTAAAAACCAATTGAGAGATTAGTAATACACTCAGAAAAAAAAGTTAGTAGAAAAATTTGTAAACGGTTTTCAATCCCACTTTACTATTTTTGTACTGATTCTTAGTAAAAAAAAATATTATTTAGCAAATCTTTTTTATTATATTTTACAATTTACATTTTACAAATTACAGAATATTTTCAAATTTTTGTTGCTAATTTCAGAAATTATTTTACAAATTTTTTAAAACTGATTTTCTGATATTAGCAAAAAAAAATACTTATTTTAAAAAGTGGATATTGAAGAAAATGTTATTTCTAATTAAAACTTACACCTAAAAACTTACTTTGCCTTAAAATGTTACATAGATTACACGAAGAGATCGGAAGTGTATGTACTCATGTTTAAAAATAGGACATCCACTTAAAATAGCAATAAAAAAGTTTTTTTGGTTCTAAAATCAGCCCTAAAACAATTAAAATTTAAGGTCATTAGAAGTTAAAAAAAAAACGTTGACTATGATATATTTCAAAAAGAAATTAAAACAAAATGATAAATTCGTTTATGTTTTTACAATTTTTAAGTGTTTTTTTTTTTTTAATTTGTCTAAAATATTTTTTTTAAAAAGGAAAATAAAAAAAATTTTTATGTTCGATAAAAAAAAAAAAATTTTTGTACTAATATTAATAATATTTAGTAAATTTTTTTGCTGATTTTAGCAAACAGATTTTAAATTCCACTTTACAAAAAGTTAACTAATATTTAGTAGCGGCAGCTAATTTTTCTGCAAATTTCATTGTACTACACGTCAGCAGACATGTGTTGCTAAGATTAGCAAAAAATACCGCTGGGCTCAAATTAGCAAAATTTGCCGTAATAACAGCAAAATTTTCTGTTGCCACTACAGACTTTTTTTGGTGAGTGTATGACTGTGGCAACAGTATTTCGGTTGCCTCAATAACATTTCCGTAGTCACAACCATTTCGATTGGCAACAAATTCGGTTGTCAGCACGAATCTGTTTTCTGGGTAAAGAAATTCTGTTGTCACAATGCATCTGTTTTCTCTGCGCACACATTTTAGAAATTTAGTTCAACAATACGCTGGCTTTCGGGTTTATAAGAAGAGGAAAGGAAAGGAAAAGAAAAAAAGAAACAAAATAGTTATATAATACCCAAAGGAGATAATGATAAATCCTTGCAAATGCAAATACCTTTCGTTTGATACCAAATTTACTTATAAATGATTTTGGTAGATATGAAAAATTTTAAAATATACAATAAGCAGGCCACATTATTTTACTTTATTTCCTCTGTCAGATATTCAATCGGCAGTTGATCCATGTGATATATTCCATGTAACTAAACATTCATAGTGCTAAGAAAAAACACACTTCTTTTCACGTTTTATAACAAATACTTGAGTGCACTAATTTAACAAACAAATTTACAAATAATTTTAGGAGTTCAATGGTCATTTTATTGTTAATTAAAAATGATTGTTCAGTTTAAACTACAAATCACTTAAGTAAAAAAAATCATTTAAAATTGCGCACCCTACGCACTGAGTAGTATCAACTATACAAACGAATGGATATGTCTCGCTAAACCGGTTAAATGTGTTCCCCAAATATAAACGGAAAACTTTGAGTAAAATTCTACTGGTATGATTTCTGGTCAACAAGAATATGTTTCAATATATTTTTAAAAAAATTTCTGCCACGGCACTCCAATGAATAATTTTGTCTAAATTTAGTAACGTAAAACTACAATGAAATGACAAAATGATATTTTACTGCAACTCATAATTTTCTAAATTAGCTTCACATTGTTCCAAAGTTTAAGCAATCGAAAAAAAAATATTATAACCTCCAATTTCGGATCCGATGATATATGGTCATTAAAGATATAATATTTAACAATTTTGCAAAATAGAAAAATGCAGACCTATTATATATGCAGACCTATTATATTTTTTTTTTTTTGCGAAATTGCAAAAAAGTGTCCGCACCAAACGCAAACAAAGTTTTGTACAGGTTTTCCTTCATATAAATATAAATTTATATAACTAATAATCATCCTATTGTAATATTCCAAAACCCTTATAATACGAGAGCGGATCAATAAGTCTGTGACTTTTTGAATGAAACACAGTTTTTTTTTGCAAAAAAAAAAATATTTTTCAACATAATCTCCTTTTAGCTCAATACACTTAGTCCAACGTTTCTCCAATTTTTGTATACCTCCCAAAAAATAAGATTTTTCGAGGTCCATAAAATAGGCATTTGTTTGAACAATAATTTCATCGTTGGAGCTAAATCTCTTTCCACCGAGCCATTTCCTTAGGTTTGAAAATATGAAATAGTTACTGGGGGCTAAATCCGGAGAATATTCGCTGTTTATTGTTTTTCCCTTTTGAAGATAATCGATAAGCCGTGTGAAAGTTTATTTTGAAAATTATTTAAATTTAATATTCTTAAAAGCGCAGAATCAACTTTTATTCACACTAACTTTAAATTGTTATATTTTTAAAATGCTTACTACGATTTTTTTTAATAGTTACGAGTTATAGAATTTTAAAGATATGGGGAACTCTCAAAATAGTCCTACGATTTTTTTAAATAGTTTTATTTAAAGGTGGAAATAAGGTAAAGTTGTATAATTATTTAGTGTTTAGAAATTTAGTACTCAGTATCGACCGTTTTTTCTATAGGACCAGAGTTGTATTTTTCTGTAATAAATTTTCCCCCGAAAATATTATTAAAATACAATCCTGCTTTCCAGTCTGAAATTATAAGTGTCGGCCCAGAATAAGAACGCGACATGCAACGATTGTTGCTGTGAGAAAAAAGCGCCCAAAATAACGACGTACGACGGTGACTTTACAAACTGTCATATTTATTTTAGTGCAAAGAGTACTGTATGGGGTTCTTTACTCTCCAGTGTATCCTTTCCTTATTAACGACCCAATTTTTTGGGTTTTCATATTTTAATTCTATAAAAAAAAATAAAAATAAATAATTATTTTTATAAAAATTTAGAAAAGAACATACAAAAATGGTTTATAGTACGTTTTTCATTCGCGAGTATACAAAGAGTACATAAGGGCCATAGAATATCGTATGATAATTTCAATCATCATATGTTTTTTGTTTACAAAGAAACTTCTAAAATGCAAGAGAATAAGAAAAAATGTTTTGAAAATAAGATGGATTGTGTTTCACAATTTCAACGCTCGACGCGTTTTAATTGTTAATTTGTATGGTGAAATACATCACGTTGTTATTCCGGGTCGACACTAACCCTGTTTTTGTATGGATGGAAAAATTATTGAATAGGATCTAGTCAGCATTTAAAAAGTATCGAACTTTTACAACTCTGTACTAATGATACGTTCATACATAACACCAAAATACGTATTTTCGATTTAAAATTTTGCATCGAATTCAAAAGTCAAAACCTTGAAAAAAAGAAATACATATTATGGGGCTAAGTATGACAATACGTTCATATTTAACCCCACAAAACTTTTTTTTTCGGTGTTTTAAAACTATACTTTTGTGGAGTATTTTTTAATAAAATCAAGGTTTCACACAAACTTGTTAAGATTTTTTTAAAATATATTTTTTTTTCAGTTTAAAACTCTACATATGATTATATATTTTTTTATCGCACGAATATTAAAAAAAAACAAATAAAAAAATTTTTTTATTTAATTTTCTATTTAAAGTAGTTTTGTAAAAGTATTCCTTTAGGGATACTTTTTGGTAATAAGAGTAAATTTCGGAAGTTTATTGGACATTTTATTGAAATATTTTAAAAAAGATCTACTGTATTGGTTTTTAAGGGGTATTATTATTTCGGTGACGGTATTATAAGGGTAAAAATATTTCAGTTATTTCGGTAACGGTATTTTAGCGATAACGGTATTTTAAGGGTAACGATAGTCAGTGGAAAGGGTATTGAATCGATAACGTTATTTTATCAGTATTGCCTGCCAATCCTATTAAATTTACATATTATTTTGTTTTACTCAGCTCCCTTGGTTAATTTGTCGAACAAATACCCCAGCCACCTATTGAAAATGTTTAATTTAAATGCACGCGAACTTTATTTAATTTTAACAATTGAACAGATTTTATTAAACGTTATAATCAATCATCAAATCAAACTAGAAAATTATCAAGATTTGTCTTGCTAAATAATTGTTTAAATTATATGTAGTATGTATTATAGATAGATTCAGTGATACGTAAATGCCGATAAGCTACCAAATTATACACTCAGAAAAAAAAAAAAAAATAATAAGCTTTTTTCGAGCTCTGTTAAAAAGAAAGAATATTTTTACCATCCACTTTTTTATTATTTGTTTATACTAAGCCTCAGGAGCAAGGGAGTAATTTTGTTATTAATAACACAATTAAATTTAACAAAATATTGTAAGTCAGTTACTGTTTTAAATCACCTTAATTGGGATATTACATTTTAGTCCTAAGTTTTTATTTTTTTTCAGTTCTTTAATAACTGTCAAGATTTATACAAAGGCTCAATAAAATAAACCCTAAACCTTATGCATAAAATATTAACCAAAAAACTTAATTTAAAAAGTTATAAGTTGGCAAAGTGGAATGTCCCGTTGTGTAAGGTTTCAACCCTTCTGGTCATCTAAAAAAAAAAATTCATCACATTCGTAATTAGTGAAGATGTCGCTATGGTATGACCCTCGGACAAATCAAAAAAAAATATTTACAAAATGGCGGCCGTTAAAATACAATTTTATTTTCCACCTTTTTTACAAAAATGTCGAACTTTTTAAAAATAGTAAAATTTTAATTTTTGACTTGAGTAAACGTCAAACCATAGGGGAATGCAGTCGTATGTAGAATGTGCATACTAAATTCCAAATAATCCTGCAAACCAGCTTGAAAAAAGTAGTTTCGGGAAATACACATTAAAAGTTTTACGACTTGTCGGACCAGTTTAGATGCAGCGTCTCTACAATGGCTGTAACTCGGTAAATAATTTAAATTTTGTAAAATCCTTTTAAAGACAAATTCTTGAATATATAAACTTTGAAAATAGAATACGCCATTAGCCCCTATTATGAAGACAGTGTTGCATATGAAAACTCGGATTACAACGACAATTTCACATATTTTACGACGACAAATTTACAATTTTAATGGCAATATCCGTAAAACGGTGATGCACAACCCATATTCTGACAATTCTCCATTAAATCAATAGAATTTGATCACCGTTCATCGAACTTCTCCCTTGCACACGGCCCAGAAGCCAGAAAATAGACTTTGGAGTCCCAGTCCGTATATAGGAATTGTATTCCGACTTTGGCCGGATAAACTTAGGTGATAAAAATAGTAAAGAAATTTCATGGAGCGAAGTTGTTTTTGAGCTGTATGTTCAGTTGAGACGTCCTGTTAGAACCACATATCCTCCAGTTATAATTTATCAATTTATTTCAGTCTATGGGTACAATATTATCCTTACAGATTAGCATCTTAAAAACTAATTTAAAATATATTATTTAACAAGATTTTAAATTAAGAATGAGAAACACTTATGTCTAATTGATTACAATACATATTAAACAACCTCATAGATTTATTAAGTGGTTCATTAAGAGCATATTCAGTTACATGTAAATCAATCTGAAAAAATTTAGTTACATTTGTAAATGATCTTGGAGGAACATGTATTGAAATTAATTTTAGCAATTCAGGGGAGTCAATAAGACCACAAATAATACCATGCAAAAATGTTAAGGCAGTGATGTTCCTACGAGTTTCAAGAGTTTTCAATGAAATAAATACACATTTATCTTCATATAAGGGAATTGAAAAAGAGGGAACATAATAAGAATTATAATAATTAAAAAATGGTAGCGCAAACTTAATAAACTTTTTTTGAATTTTCTCAATACGAGCAATATGAAAATCTGCACTGGGACTCCAAATAAAAAAAGCATATTACGGTGAATAAATGCAAGAAGAGAGTATGCTTTAGGAATAATAAAATTTAAGTGACTAGTGACTGATAATTTAACATCAAAAACCAAACCCAAATCAAAAACTTCATCAAAGGATGTTAAAAGATGACCCTCCATTCTGTACTCAGAAGGAAGGACATTGCGACGTCTATGGAAAGACATATGTAAACGTTTAGAAAAATTAAAGCGTAAGCCATTTCGATGAAACCATGAAGTAACATTATTCAAATCAACCTGAAGGTCAGAAATATCTTATAAAGAAAAACTTGACAATAAAAACTGGTTTATTATGGTTTTGTATCACTCACGGCGTCCTCGATGTGAGTGGATGTAATGGCTTTTCGTGAATGATACGTGGATTCTCAGTACCCCAGAAGTGCTAAATTTGTTGGTTTACGTATCCGTTTTGAAAAAAATGGACCGTCGCTCATGATAAATTTGGACAGAAAATGGTCCATTGCAAAATAGTCATGAGTATTTCCCGTTCTTAAAGAGTATAGGTATCCATGGCTTGCCGGCATGTATTCTATTTTTGTCACAAATATTAAAACAATATTAACATTTGCAATCGTTTCGAGATGTTACAGCATCTTCCGACAAGGTGTTTCATTTTGGACCAACTTCAACTTTTAATTGCGGTTATATACGGAAAAATACAACTTTAAGAGTATGAGTTATTTGAAAAATTGGTCGCTATTGAGTACTTAATATTCAAATATGTACTCTTTACTTTTACAACCCTAACCTTATTGACATTCGTATCAATCGCATCGTGTAAATATTTATTACCAGTTATTTTGAAATTGACCCCACTCACCACCACTAGGTCAGAGATATTACCATATAATAATATGTAGAAAAGAAAACTATGCAGGAAATTGAGTTAGTTTTTTTTTTACAAAAAACAAAACTTTTTATTACGTTTCAGTCAAACCTTAAGCCAGCAAAATTTCGATCTTTTTTTTCTATAATTGGAAAATAATATGCATACATACATATATTGTATTTTTTAAAAAATTATTTATATTTCGGACGGAAATATGAGCCTTTCAAAAATTAATTTGAAAAAATGGGTCAGAAATATAAATTATAATATTCTGAGAAGAATTGAAAAAGGGTTCAAAAAGATAACTGTTTAAAGCCATAGAAGTTTTAAATTTTATTATTTTTAAATAATTTTTAAATCTCTTTTTGATGAAAAATTTGAACTTTTAGTAATATATATTTTTAAAAAATTTAGATTTCATTTGCTGGCTCGGTACCTAATTTCCTTTTTTACTGCAATATTAAATAATACCTTTTTCACACAATTTTTGTTTTTTTTTTTAATTTTTTCACTTCAACTCCAACTAAAGTGCCTGAAAAATGTCAACTAAAATTTAAATTTTCAACATGAAATTGTAAATATATATTGGCCTTTAAAACAAGTATTGTATGTTTTTTTCCCTAATCTATTTAAAAGGATAAGATAAGCAGCTACTAATTCAACTGCCGTTTATACACTCACAAAAATAATAAAAAAATGTTTGACAACGAAATAGCTTTCTCTATTTATAGGTTTTTTCGCGAATATTTTTTGCGTGTAATCCTTAATAGCTAAACAATTTTAGTATATTTTCAGAAAAAGAACCATCATTTAAACTAAACGTAAAATTATAAATATTTTATGTAAATGAAAAGAAAATACTGCAATTTTAGCGATAATGCTATTGCTATACTAAATTTATCAACTGCTATATTTGTTGATAACGATATTGCTTTGTGTATAGTGTGCTAACGCTTTATTAGAGTTGCGTATTCCCTCAAGGCGTTTGAAAACAAAACGCACATTTGTAATTTTCAATAGATAATAAAAATGCATATTAATTACTTTTTCATATACATATTTTTTTGTATTGTCACTTCAATTATATATTATTTTTGCTGCATTTATAAAGTAATTTAAATTTACATTTGACTACTAGTTCCAGTGACAGATAATTGAAAAACTGCAACTAAAAGCTATTGTAATTGAAATTAAGAACAATCATGAAGCCGAACTGCAAAAATCAAAGTACATAGTTTAAAAATTAAATTCTAATAAACTTTAAGGCAAAGGTTAATCCATATTAAATCAGGCAACGAGTGCACAGTGGTTTCAAATCAAAAAAATACAATAAATAAATGGAAATAAATATGCAATTTCTAAACTAATATACCAAAGAGTAGATAAGGATTAGGACTTTCTGAAAAATTATTTTGTAGTCTGGTGCTCACCTCATAATAAAATATTTTTAATTTTAAGAGTAAATTTTGTAAGTTTATTATTGAGTAATTTTTACAAAACTTAAGTGGAATAGTACCGGAGCAGACCTATTGTAAACATATGTATATAGTACAAATTATTCACAACATTTTTAATGTTTTATTTACAAAAATATAATAAATTAGTTATAAAATCCAAAGAACATAATATTTACTCATTGTATCAAAATTAGTCAGATATTTTAGTTTACAGCATTTTGTATTTTAAAGATATTCGAGGATTGCCGGGCAGAATTTGGTGACATTAGGTGCAAAATATCTAGTATACTGAAAATTTTGTTTACATCTTATTTATATGGGAATGACATAAGTCAACGTTGATATTTTTTCACACACACCCACAGTTAAAAACACATTTAAACACCCAACATACCAAATGAAAAATATTATAAAAATATTATAAGCTTACAAACACAAGCCTTAAGCTTGAAAAAGACTTGAGAAAATAGTGAAAAGGCTATCCTAACAATTGTAGAAAAATCAAAACGGAACCCTCGTGAAAATATTATGTGTGTATGATTACTATAAGCTTATTCTTGCAATTGAAGAATAAGCTTACAAAAATAATGTTGAAAAAGAGAAATCATAATTATTTCCTTTAATTTCATTTATTTTTTATTTTAATTTTAAAAATAAATAATAATAATTCATTTTTAAAAAATAATAATTCATTTTAAATATAAATAATAATAATTAATTTTAACCATAAATAAAAATAATTAAATTTAATATGCAATTGCACGTTCACTATATAAAATTTACAACTAATGTACACGCAAAACACTTTTGACAAATTTAAAGAAAAAGTAATAGCACTTGTTGTATGCATTATAAGCGTAGAACAAAGACAACAAGCCTAGAATGTATTGAAAAATATTTCTATTTCAATCGCCATATTGCGTTGTTGTTGTATGTTGTTCATAAGCATACTTGAGAAAAAGTTATGTATAATAATCTTTTCTCTAGCATTGTTAAATACTGCTTGTGAATTCACATTTTATAAATATTATAATAAGCGAAATTAAGAAAATCTTAAAACACACTATTATTATAAGCTTATTCTCAAGTTGTATTGCAGTTTGATTGCTATATGGTATATTGGGCACACACATTGTTAATAGCAGTGATGCCAACTTTTTCTTGGACAAACTTCAAAGAAACCGATTTTTTGCTGAAAATTTTCATGATGTTTGTTAAAAATATTATTTTGACTGACGAACGTTCGCAATGTGTAAAATAAACGTTTTTATTTTCAATAAGTACACTCATAAAAAATATTTTTTATGTATTTTTCAGTTTTCACCACGTAGTCCCTTAAAAAATAAGTTGTGATAAAAGAAGATCCTTTCTTCAAGCACTAGATAATGTAATTTTGAAAAAGAGTGCAAAATCAGTTCATAAGTTTTTGAGAATAATGACTACCGACTTCAAGAATATTTTTTCGAGAAAAACATTATTGAAGTTTTAAGAAACAAAAAAAAAAACTTACACATGTTCAATTCCCAACGGGTATTGTATCGTTGTATCTGTTGAATCGTGTATTACATTACAATAGAGTAAAATTGTTGTTGGTATTATACATTTAAAAATTGTTTTATGCGAATGTTGTATTGTCTACAGTGTTTCCACGGACATAAATTTGTTGTAACTTAAAAAAAAGCTACCAAATAAGAAAAAAAAATAACCAAAATTAAAAGGGTTAAGTTTTTATCTAAATATATTAAAATATGTATTATTTAAATTTGTATTGGAAATATTATTTTATGACAAAAATTTATTAAGAGAAGGAAGGTATACCGTTGAGTCGTGTAAAAAACAGAATTGAGCCTGTTGAAAGTCAGTTATTGCAGGACAGTTTACATAGCGTTGTGTCGTGTACAATACAGAATGACTCCGTATTCGGTCTACATACTTATGTAAAAAATTTAATAGTGTAATCAAATCAACGTTATAAAGACGCGTATATAAAAGTATTTTGTGTTAAGTAAAATTTAAAAAACTAAAAAAACAGTTCACATCTCCACATTGAAAAATAAAATAACAAATTTTATGAATAATAAACCATAACTTATCAGTCTCAAGTAAATGACGGTTTTTTTCACTTTAATCTTAATTTTGCATTTTATTTTTATTTTTTCCTCTTGCTTCTATAAATGTATAGATAGTTTTATTTTTCTTCTTTACTATTTGGCGTTTTACAACATGAAAATACAATTGACTGTTCACAACAAAACATTTGTACAGTGTATTTCAATACAACATACAAATAGAATCATTGATTCCAGCTTATAGAATCATTGATTCCGGCTTCATTAAGTAAAAAACCTGCTACAGCAGCAATATCTAACAACAAAACCAACATCCTTTTTCGCTTGCCTGTAACGAGTTCCAATTCTAAGCCCCTAAACAAAAACGGATAATGAAAGTGCCAATGAACCGTGGCAGCCTTGTAAAATGTTATTGCTTCGACTAAAATTCGATTATTAAGGCTTATGTTGTAACAACCTAAATATTAAACTTCTCAACAAACTTTGATTTACACAAATGAATTTTAGTTGCAGCAACCTAATTATTCGACAATAACATTTAAATATGGTTGTCCTAACCAATTCGGTCCGCAATTTATTTTTCTGTGCGTAGTAATGAAAGCGACATGGAACCCATTCAAAAACGATGCATAATCTTATACATAAAATTTATAAAAATATTACTTAAGTTTAAATTTTTTAATCTTTGTTTCTCTTTTATACTTGCTTCTTTGTTTTTCTAACTTATTTGCTAATTTTTACCTTATTGTTTTTTAATAATATTTTTTTAATTTATGCGATTTTGTAAAACTTTTATTGCTTTGATTTCAATTCATGCGCTTTTTTAATTCAGGAACGAATCAGTAGTTTTTATATTAGCTAGTGTATAGTTTTATGATAATTCGATCACATAAAACGAGATTCGAGTATTCAGGGTTTTTAAGTGTTTTTTTTTTTAAAGCAAAAACTTGTACAAAAATTAAATCGGACATGCCGACTATTTTATAGTCAGGGTAAAAAATATAGAGAAAATTCTAAATGAAATGACTTAAAAATTTAATTTAAGCAAATATCATTAAGGTGACTAGAGGACTAAGTTGAAATATTGTCTGAATTTCTTTAAACTTGGAGGCATGATTTTACCAAATAACTTTTAAAACCCAAATACGGTTTATATTTAACAACGAATCAGTGCAGCCACTTATTGGATAATTAATCAAAAATACATTTGTTGGATAATTTTTGAATAATAACATTTTTGTGTAATTTTACTTATAACAAACCTTTTTGTAAATTTCGATCTGAATATTATTACATTAAACAGTTACACATTAAACAGTTACAGTTACACATTAAACAGTTACAGTTATTGTTCAATAAAATTTTTAAAATTTTGCCGACACTAAAAGCCATCTTAGAAGAAATCAAAAACGTTAAGATATTTAAAAAACTCCTTATAAAAACTGGGTTTTCTCAGGCGTAACAAGACCATTCAAAAATACAGCGAAAAAGTTAGACTGTTCTGTTTGTTATAATAGTGAATTAAAAAATAATACTGAAAATTTTTTAATTTTTATAATATTTTTTGTATATTAGAAACTTATAACTGAAAACCTAGCGCGGACATTTTTTCTATAGTTAAAGTTATACAGGAATTCATAAAGTTAAACTTTCGTAATTTTGCCATTAATCAAGGAAACATTTTTTTAATACGGGGGAGTTAGTCTGTAGTGGTTAATATGTGTATAAGCGTGTAGATGTCTTGCTTCTAAATTGATTGAAGGAATAGCAAACAATTTTTCCCCAACGTCCTGGTTGTGCCACAAACTTTGAGAACAAAACTAAAAATTTGTTTACCAATATTGCCAAGTTTAAACCACAGGCCAGATAGAAATATAAGTCGCCTGCATTTATGTTTATATTCTTTCTTCACACGTATTGTTGTTGGTTGCCATTATTTAGAATGAAATGACGTGAAAATGTTATATTACAATAGGCTTAAATAAAAACGATTAGGTAAATTTTCAAAGAGATTAAAATGAAGATAAATCGAAGTTTTTATTTGATATTACAAACATTTCCTGATTTAATAAACTATATATTTTTTTTAGAAAATGCAATAATATTAAAATTTTGGTTTTGTATTTTATACATGTATGAGATATTATTTACGTACTTTAATTTTTTTGCTTTTAATCGCTAATATTAGTTTTTTTATATTTAATTGCAGCATACAATAATAATTTACCACTAATTGAGATAGAGAAATGAATCCGCCATATTGATTTGTGTATGCCAAAGAAAAAAACTGTTTTAAATATGTTTTAATAATAACAGTTTTAAATTTGTATGTAATATGGTAGATATTTAACTCAAAAAGTGGACAATAAACCACTTTTAAACTCTAGTAAGTAGCTACAGATCTCGTTCAAAATGTGTAAATGTAATACAAAAAAATAGCCAATATTTTGAAATAATACAAAAATAATTTTTGTGCAATTTTAAATTATTTTTCCGTGAAAAATTTCACTTGAAATTTAACTTTTAATTTAATATAATAATTTTTTGTTTTTCTTTTTAGGAAAAAAACTCAATTACAAAAAATCCAAAATGTCAGTTTTTCACTAGAAAAACAATAGTCTTGTAATAAAATTTGCGTAATAACAAATCGTAAAATATTATTTTTTATGCTCCATAAGTAAAATAGTTATTTTGTGTCAAATACAAGTTGTTCGCATATTATTAAATAAATGATAATAATAAAGCTGTGTATATTTTGTTTATTCGGGAAGATATCAACGTTAGCTTCTTTCATTTCATACAAAAGTAACACTAAACGTTAGTTTATGTCAAAATTTATATAGGAATGAGACAAGCCAACTTTGATAGCTTACCGCATAAGCACAGCTACTATATTGAAGTCGTTATTTAAAACCAAGTCCAATTATCTCCAGCAGGAGGAACTGTACACAAACAAATATTTTTATCCACAAAGTTTGGTCAGCAAATATCACAAAAGCACGCCTTAATAGAAAATAAAGTGTGTTTTCGGTTGTAAAAACACTATGACGGCATCACTGCTTAAAAAACTGATAATTGTTGTTTTTGTGATTGCTTTGGTAAAAACAACAAACACATCATACTTGCAGTCAATAAAACAAATATAACTAAGTTCGTATAACTTATCTAAAAATGTATCGCTGTCATACACACGTTAACCATATAAACTTGACACTTAAAACTAAACTTTGGTTATTTCGAGATATGTTAGCATGTCTTAAAGAAAATACAAAGTATATATAATTTAATTTTTGGTAATGGAATTTTTTGGAAATTGATTAATCAAAAAACTTTGACTTACATTTAACTTTTATAATTTAATCACTAATTAAAAGTATTCATGAATATGTAAATATATTGCAATAGTTTTAACTAAAAATATTTTATTCAATACATTTGGCAGGAATTTTTATTTCTTTTATCTTTAGTTTATAATTTTTTTTTTCTTTTATATTAAGTTTATATAAATTCCACTTTTTATCATTTATGTTACAACGCCTGTAATTTATTTGTATCGATTCACTTATATTTTGTAATACACATTTTATTTATTTTGAAATTTCGAATGCATAGATTACTAAATGTGTATTTTGTTATTTATAATATTTCTTTGCTTAATTCTGCTTTAGTGTTGCGTTAGTTTTGTTGTTTTCTATTCAACTGTTGGTTTTTCATGATTTGACTGTTCTATGAAACAGCTGTTTATAAGGGTGAGAGCAAAGAGTAATAGTTAAGCAGTGTTACCAGAAAAGTCTTAGCTCATATCCCCAGTTTGCAATTTCAATCCCCAAATTTGTCGCTAATTCTGTTTTAATCAAAATTTAAGCAAAAACTTATTGTTGTAGACAAAATAAATTACCAGTCAAAAAATTTCGGAGCGCTCTAAAATTATGAGTTATGACAGATTTGAAGAAGTGGAGTTTAAGGGTTCCCGTTAAAATCGATTTAATTTATATTCAAATTTTTACAGATTCCACATTGTTTGAAGATATATTTTATTTTTTTAGATGAAAATATCAGCATTTAAATTGATTAGTTAAGAGCTCTACACAGAGAAAAACCCTTACTTAAATCAAAATTTATCGTAATTAATTTAAATAGGTGCCTACTTCTTAAAATATTGTTTTGTTAAAATTGTTTTGCATTTTACTTAAAAATGTTAAAAATGAACCATAATATTTTACAATTTTTAAGTTGCAACAGTATTAAATTATTTTGATTTTATATTTTACAAGGTAGCATATTAGTGAAAGTCGGAAAGAAAACCTTTTATTAAAAGAAATATCTTAATATATTCTCATTAAAAACATTTACAAATTTCCCTACAACTTTTTCTTGTTATACAAATGTGTGTACTTTTCCAATATTGTAATTACAAATAGATTTTTAAAACGTTTCGGCAAAACTTTAAATTAGTTTTTTCGCTGTTGTTCTGTTCTTTGTGTTTGAACACAACTTTGCTAATATTTTTTTGGCACTGGCCATATTATTTGTTTGTAAATACAGTAAAATAATAAGTTTTAGAAAAATTGGCATTGAAAAGAAATGATGTTTGTTGATTTTTTGGAAAATTTTACAATATAAAGAAATGTTATTAATAACTTTAAAAAAGTAATCTGAAGTAGTTTATTATTTATATGATCAATATTGATTTAACAATTTTTTCAGTTTTATATGAAATATGTTTTATTATTAAATATAAAATGTCAAAATTTATTATCGCATTTTAAAAATAATCATGTAATTACAAATGATCTCCTAATGCCTTAACCGAGCAAATAGCAACAAAGGCTATCAGCTCGTTGTAACGAAAACAGACCAGAGCCTCTGGTGGGAATTGAACCCACGACCCCCGCACTGATAAACTAGCACGCTACCAACTAGCCTACCGGGGCGCTCAATTACACATTTCTATACAAATTAAATACAAACAAATATAGTTTCATTTCAAAAGCTGTTTTCTACTTAATTTAAAAATGTTTTTTTTTCTTAGTGCGAAACTTAAAAGAAATTTTTAAAAAATTTTAGAATAATATGAAAAAGAGCCTTCCAATATACAAAGTTTTTAAAATATTTAAAATTGTTTTTTAATCGAATTTTATATAAATATTCAATACGAATGAAAGTATTTATAAAATTTCTATGCAGGTCAAAATTCAGCTTCTTAAAAATTTGGTAGTTATAAAAATGCTAGTACGACTTGAAAATTCACGACTTTTCACTTTTAAAAATAAAAATAATTTTTTGGGAATGTTAATATTTTTAAATTTATTAAAAACTACAAAAGCTGTGTTTATGCGGCAAGCTATCTAAGTTGGCTTCTGTCATTCCCATATAAATTTGACATAAGCCAACGTTGAGTATTAATGCTGCACACGGGCGAAGGAACATTAGTAGAAATATGTTTTTCTTTTAATGTTTCTTTTTTTTTAGTACAGACGATGGAACCAAAAACGGATCCATACAGGAAACATCAGTTTTGTTTGTTCGATAAACTTCTACTAAACAAATAAACTCGAAAGAAAACCAAATTTTTAAAATTTGTTTTAAAAATTGTTTTGTTAATTTTTTATATATTGCTGTTTTTACTTTTATTTTTATAGATATCATATTTTATGTTCTATAATTCTTATAAATTTTTATATTCATTTATAAATTTTATCCAATTTTTATTATTTTAAATTTTCACCATTTTCATTTCTCTTCTATTTTATATACTCCGCAAATTACAAAAGCACCGCACACAACGACTGCTCTTAATGAAGAATATATAGAAAAAACAGTAAACATCGATACAGACGATGGAACATTGTGCTTGGAAACATAAAATATAAAAACAATTTGATATTTGAGGAACCAAATACAAAACATGAATTTCAGCAGGAAACATTGCTACACACAATGGAAAACTAAGTGGGAAATGCTCATGTGTCCAATAATATTCCGCCGTCTGTGGCCAGCATAATGATTGACAGTTTTATGTCAAATTTGTATGGGAATGCCACCAGTCAACGTTGATAGCTTGCCGCATAAGCAAACAAATTTATGTTTGTGTGCCATTTTATTAACAGGAACATGCACTTTTCAGTGCTAGCACTCATAAATAATTTAAGGCGCTCATTTGAACGTAATACCTAATTCATACTGAGCCCCATAATTCGTATTTTTCAAGTTTTTTCAAATTATTTTCAAGTTATCGATTTGAAAGTTGAAAATTTTAAAAAACGAAAATAAGTATTTTGGGGTTCAGTATGAATGTGGTATAAAGGTTTTTCGATAAATTCGATTTCAATAAATTAACATGTAGATAACTGATTTTTGTTTAACAGACCCAATTTAATAGTTTTTACAGTCATAATAATAATAATTATTATAATAACAAAAACTACTTGGAAAGTGTTTACTACCATTTAATGATGTCGAAATATATTTCATTAGAAAAACATTACTAATATTAATGAAATAACACTAATGCGTAACAACCTAATTACTGCTTATTTAAAAACATTGGTTTACAAAAAAATATTAAAAAAATGAACAATGGCTTTTGCTACGGAAGTTATAATTTACAATTTGTACATGGTTATCATGGAATGGAATATTCAGACATTTGTTTGAAAATCAGAGATAAAATTCCCAATCTTTGGACAAACCCCTTTATGTGGCAACACTATTTTTTACATATTAAATAAGGAATGTGGTGAAAAAGGAATGTAAGTAAATATGTAGAGTTAACACTACTCAACACTAGGTGTCGCCTGTCGTAGATTAATTAAGAAATTACTGAGAGGTAGAGTAAGGCGCGTGAGCGATTTTTGACCCACGCTCACGAACCAAAAATTTCAACCCCGCATGAATATTTTTTTTCTACTCACGCTCATGCATGATCACGTAAATTTAAATAGTTGCTTAAGCTTCAAAAATGTGCTGTATGGAATTTTTAAATAGATGTCCTGTGAATGCAATAACTTACCAAATCACAAATAATGTGTTACACATGTCAACAAAATATTTTAAATTATAATCGACATTTTTGGTAAATTTTACAATAACATAATCGTTTTACTCCTTTGTTTATTTAAACTTGGCGCACTTGCAGACATAATGTTTTAAAACAATAGGTGTTAAACATGTTTGTTGTCTGTATTCATATTTAATATTTAATGTAATGTCGAAAATTTAAGACGTGAACATTTTTGAGTTGAAAATCAATTTTTACAGTGGAAAAAATTTTTGAGGTGAAAAATTTTGTGGCGAAAAAAATGTTTGAGGTGAATATAAAATAATTTTTACTTCGAAGCAACTGGTAAACATATGAGAAAATCAGGGACCGACTTAACACTAATTTTGAAATTTTAAAACATAACAAGTAAAAAAATCAAGGTTTGCATTCAATACCTTTTCATAATAACGGTAGTTGGTTCCCAAAGCCACTTTAAAGCCAATATTAAAATTTTAAAATTGTGATTCGATTGAAGGCATGTGTCTTTTTGTATAACCGGGTTTATTGCGCTATTTTACCGGCTTAATTTTAAAATATCTTAAACTACCGTTATAATAGCGCTAAACTACCGAAACACCGATTTATAAAGATATATTACAGATACCACAAAATTTAACGGGTAATATTATGAAAAAAGACCCGTGATATTAGAAGGCACATGCCACTATTGGAATCGCAGTTTCAAAATTTTAGTATTCAGCTGTGCCGAAACTTTGGAAACCCTCCACCAAACTTCTAAAAAAATATTCTCTACTGTTTTTCGATACAAATAATGTAAAAAAAACTTTAAAATTAAAATTATGAAAGCGAAAAAGTTTTTTGATGTGAAAACAAATTTTGTGGTGGAAAAAAAATTTTGAGGTGAAAAAAAATTTTTTGTGCTGAAAAAAATTTCTTGTGGTGAAAAAAATTTGTTGAGGTGAATATAAAATATTATTTAATTTAAAGTGACTGTGAAAGAAAGTAAAAATTTTTGACTTGCCAGTCGCTACTATGAAATTGTTCTAAAATACATCAAATTGTTTGGAGAATTTAGAGGTACCTTCACTCATTACTTTTTAACAGTTGGATCGAGTTTGCCCATTTTAAATACCAAACTGCTCAGAAGGATGTACTTTAAGTTAGGTAAAAATGAGCACCACCGCTTCCGTCTTCCCGCAAGCGCTAAATCGAGCTAAAATTACATAAGAATAGTAATAAATATTTAAGGTCAACTAAACTATTATAACACGGACATTTGTTTAGAAAATAACTTTTATTTTTGCTTGAAAAATTAAAACTCAAAAACTAATTGTTATTATTTATGAAATAAGGAGTCCCTGGAGTAAATAGATTTTACACCAACATTTTTAGTCATAACTTTTTAACCGCTTGACCGATTTTGATCATTTTCAATACCAATCTGCTCGGGAGGATGTACATTAATCAGGGTGAAATGACCCCTTACGTCCTCGCATCGTTATTGATTAATGGACATCGCTAAATCGACTCAAAGTAAGAAAGTAAGATATCTTGAATTCACACTATTATATTTTGTTTTGAAAAAACACTAGAATAGTTTTATAATTTATATTCCAATCAAATAATGTTAAACGAAATTTTAATTTAGAAGTTAAATCTCTTTATAAATGATGTTTTTTATAAATTTAAATAACGCTAAATGATTCAATACATGTACAGAAATTTTTAATCGTTTATAACGCCTTCCATTGATTTTGAAAACGTCAGATTTGTTGTTGTTCTCGTGTACGTCATAAAAATCGGTCCTAAGTTCGACCATGAGCGGATGTGTGTTGAATTCATATACCTATTATACCCTATTATTTATTATACCCTCCACCATATATGGTGAGGGTATATATCAGTTTGTCATTCCTTTTGTAATATGTCGAAATATAGGTTTTAGACCCCATAAAGTATATATATTCGTGATCCTCATGCAATTTTAAGTCGATTTAGCGATGTCCGTCTGTATGTCCGTCTGTCTGTCTGTTGAAATCACGATCACGACGCGAAGACGCAAGCGGGGGTGCCTATTTTTACCCAGATTATTGAACATCCTCCCGAGCAGTTTGGTATTTAAAATGAGCAAAATCGGTCAAGCGGTTCAAAAGTTATGAGTGAAAATGTGAAGGTACCTCTAAATTTTCCATACAAATTTGTACAATTTTTCTGTATCTATTTTTTTTTCTGTTAAGTAAGTAAAAATGTTATTAAGTCTTCTTATTGTTCGATTACATTTATTGTCTTACATACTATGATAACTAAATTAACGTAAAAATGAACAATGTTAAAGTCGCTAACAGAGCAGACCTCTGTAAATAACATTGATAAAACTAAATAACAAAAGTTCGTTACATAAATTGACAAAACATATTCATATTACAGTTCATGCAAAATTTAGTATATACGTATATCATCTTCATCCCCTTTGGTGGAGGGTATTCAAAGATTCGGCACAGCCGAATTTAGCCCTTTTTTACTTGTTTTTTTGTTAATTTAATTATTAAGATACGTTTACAATTCCATCACTGTACCTGAGTGTTTTAAGCAGCAAAAAACCTCAGTACTAACACATTAAACATATATTTTTTTAAGAAAAAAGAAAAGATGAGCATTTTGAGAAATATGGATTTGAACCCTAGACCCCAAAAAATTACCTTTGACCCTTTCAGCGAAAAAGCAAAGCTAGATCAGGGCAAACAATATAATTGTTGTTCCGCCGAAGTCCATATACGCAAACAGCTTTCGTACAAAGGCAGCCCCAAATGTTTTGTTTACAAAAATAAAGAAAAGCCAGGTAAGTAGGGATGGTCGTTTTCTTTACAAGTAATTATAGATAAAGATATAAAATTCGAAAGAAACAAATCCAGTATATAATCATATTTCTTTTCGCCATTGAAGTTTCAAAGTTGTAATTGTTATATTATTTTTAATAAATAATAATAAAATCATATATATTTTTGGGTGTAAATTGCGAACATGAAATCAAAATTAAATTCATAGTCGCGAATTTTACGCAAATTTTATACAAAAAAATTTTAAAATTTCATTACGAAATTTTCTTATATTTTCCTCTACGTAAATTTTTTTTGAGTGATTGTAATATGTCAGTCATTCTTTCAAAATTAAAAACAATATCATGTAAAATGAAAGCCCTGGGTAAGAAGATCGCAAAAGTATAACAAGTTAGTTTTTCCGATGACTACGTTTTTAGATATTTTTAATAACCGCGGATAATTTAAAAGCCACAAATTTGTTGTCAATTTTGATTGCATAAAAATTAAGGATCAGATTTGAGAAATTTGTTCTTATAAGGCGTTAGCAAGTTAAATTTTTACTTACATCTTTTCAGAAAAAATGTATATTTTGATTAAAATATGAATTTTTATGTATAAATTAAAAAAAAAGTCGCGAACTAATTAAAAAATTAGGTTAGGTTGAAACAGATGAATCGGAAGATAAAATAACTGACTCATATCTAGAAATAGGACATACACTTAAGCCCAAAAATGGCTGTTGTGCGCTCTTATGTAGGTTCGATCTCTCTCACTCGGAATTTTTTTAGAGCTTGCTGGTTTATTGAATTTATAGAAAACAACTAGCAAAACTTAGCGTTCGTATTTTAAAGTGATTTATGGCTGAACATAAATATATTCTTAAAATCTTAAAAAAATGTTTTATCTTTTTCAAATTTTAAGATTCTTTACTACCACATTTTTAATTGGTTTTATGGTACTGGATATTTTAATTTACAGTACTGGGGAAATACTAAAAACCAACTCTGTAAAAACGTTGGCAAATACCTACGGCCAAAGTTATATTGGTGGTATTATTTCGACGCTGTCCCAGTAATTTAAAAGTTATAATACGACACATTGCCGGTACAAGTACTACACTCAAAAAATAACTAGAATTTAGAAAAATTAAATTATTTAGAGGAAAAATTGAAATGAAAATGGCGCCAAAGACACTTTTTACCATTATTTAATAAAATTTTCCCTGAAATTAAGAAAGAAATTTTACTTAAATTTGGTCAAAATTACTAAATTATAGAAAAATTTTACTACTAAGAAGTAAATTTTTATTAGAAAACAGTAAAATTTCCTCCTAAATACATAGTCATACATCATCTAAAATTGTACTGTTAGTTAGGAAATGCTTCCTTGGTTTTAAGAAAAATTTTATTTTATTTAAGTTCATTAAATATTTTTTTTTTACTAAAAACTAGGACTAAACTCCCTAAAAATAAGAAAATATTTTCTAACAATAAGTTAAATAGATAGCACTTCTTTTAAGTAAAAATCATCTTTATCCTGCTTCTATTGTTCATGTAATATATTTTACCATATATTTTAAAGTACTTTACACTCATTGAGTAGGTAATTTCCCACTTTCGTAGGACTGTCATGTTGTGAGGACACTGCTCTTAACAAGCTTTTTGCAATACAATTTTGTCTTAAAACTAAACTGAATTATACTAAATTCATGTATTTAAAGTATAAATTAAATTTCATTGGCAAAAAGGTAAATAAACTAACGGTTCTGCTTGAGAGAACTACAAAAAGGGACGCCCTACGTGACACACGGCATCTATGGCTAAGGAACACTGCGGTCCTTTGTCTTCTTAAATTAACTAATTTAAGGAAATTGTTGCAAAAATACAAAATATCACAGTTACATTTCTTGTGATTATTGGAAATTATGGGATTTTTATCTTAAACGTTATTTGGTATATACAAATTTAAACTTTTTTATTATTAAGTGAAAAAAAAAATTCGATAAACATAAAGTTAAATAAGCGCTATGTCAATTATAGGAAAGTCATTATGCCGTAATGTATAAAATGTGCCTGCGATATTTTGTATTGTAGTCAACAAACAAATTTATTACATAAAAGCGCAAATTCAAATTTTTTTACCCTTTGCCAACAAAATTTTAAAATATATTTTAAGCTACTTTAAGTTCAATATTTAAAACTGTTAAGATTAGAGATGGGCACGTGAGAGATTTTCGTCTCACGCTCACGCAAAATTTACAATCATGCACGATAATTTTTTTAAATGGTTATTTTAATTTCTTTTATTTAATAATATTTTTTCTTGTAAATTAGGAAAACTAACTGGTTTATTTTTAATTGATTGTTTTTTTTGAATAGAATATTAAAAATAATGTAAACGTTTTCCAACAAAAAAAAAAAAACAATCCTATACCAAATTTTATTTTTTTTTGAAAATAAGAAAACTTTTACTTGAAAAAAAGGAATATTTTATTAAAATTTATCTGAACTAAGTTGCATGAAAATTTTCCTTAGAGGTTTTTAAATCAAGTAAATTTTTTTATTGCAGAGGAAAAAATGTATTACTTTTTCTTTTTAATTATCTGAACTAATTTTTAGAAAACAATTCTTCAAAATTATAAAGTGGTATACTTAAAAACTGAATTTGGAAATGGTTTTCTAAAATGTAGTTAATTTTACTACTCGCGAACAAAAAATGAACACACATTAAGTTCAAGTACTTTCTCGATTTAAGTTAGACACATTATTTGAACTAAATGGGAGTAAATTATGTCCTAAATTTTTTTTTTTTTGAACTAAACTTAATTTTATTACATTTAAGTATGCAATTTTTTCTAAAAACTAATATGTTTTTTCTTAAAATTAATACATTTTTATTTAATTTACTTGTTTTTTCCTAAAATCAAGAAATATTACTTAGGAAAAATATGAACTATTTTTGAGTATATAAAATATTTCGTTTTTCCTCTAACTTAGGAATTTTTATTCTTTTTAAGAAAATTTTACTAAGTTTTAATAAAATTTTACTTAAATTGAGGACAATTTATAAACTATTTTGAAGTAAATTTTTAATTACATTTTAGTTCATGTCTTTTTTTTTTAGTGTACCGTATACATTTACCATGTGTTTGTCATTGCAAATCTCCACAACTATTGACTAGGTGTAGACATTGGAACCCGAGATTCACTAGTACATTTTAGTAACTCTAGTCTACACTTTTGGAACTTTTCACTAGATTTCCATACTAGGAAGACAAATAAGTTTAAACAGGTGCATTTATTTTGGAAAATTAAATATTTTGTTAATAAAATTTTTTATAAATTTCATTAAAGTAAATAAGTTTTATGTGCAAATTTAATTTTGGAGTAGACAAATCTTCAAAAGACTGCACAAAATCTTCCACAGGAGTTGCAACTTTCACTAAAAGTTGTTTTGCATGCAGCTTTGCACAAGTATTGCAAAAAGCGTTGACGCTTTGTTGATACGTCACCAAAAATTCACCCAAATAGTCGACAAAAGTGGTGATTTGGAGACACTTGACTCCAGCATTCCTACAGGGAACATACAGTAGTGTGTCAAAACATTTGGAACTGTGATCGCATTTTAATTTTTCATTGATTCATTTTATCCAAATAACTTTTCGTTACTAAATTTTTTTTCATGTCATCATACATTGTTTTTGTTAAAAATATAAAAAAAAAATAATTTCCGTTAAAGTAAAACAACAAAAAATTTATTTTACAAGATGTATTCAAAATGCAAGAGTTCAAAACATTTGCAACTCTTAGTACTCTTACTCTTAACTATACTATTAACACTAACAAATGCTAAGAAATTGAGGTACTCGCATTCCTTTTATTAATTCGTTATTTAGATCTTTGCATTTTAATAAAAAAACTTATCATAATTATTTTGCTATAAAAGTTTTAATAAGATATTGGAAGCATTAACATCGTAAGAATTACTTTTGTGAAAAATAGCAGGAAACATATACAATTCTGATTTCAAGGTCAAAGTTTTAAATGAATTTAAAAATGGACTTTCTCAAAAAACATTTCTTTAAAATATTCCGTTCCGAAATCAACAATTTGTCGCATTGTTAATAGTAGTAACATCCATACAATTCACTAAGGAGAAAGACCCCGTACTACAATGTAAGAGAAGAAAGAAAAATTATGAATTTTTTCACGAAATATCCAAAGCAGTTCCTAAAACTGCACTTTCCATAGATGTCAGTCTTTGCACCATTAAAAGGAAAGCCCGCGAATATGGTCTTAGAAGTTTTAGATGCACAAAAAAAATCTTTGGGTCTGAAAAAATAGAAAAGCTCGGCTTAACTTTGCCCGCGCCCACTTAAAGTGGACTCTCAGCAATGAAAGAACGTACTATGATCCGATGAGTCCAAATTCAACCTCCGTAGTTCAGAAATTCACCAGACCATTAATACAATGACGGCCACAATGTATAGAGACCTTTTAAGCTCTGTTACGCTTACATATGCAGTGTCATGGCGTGACCGCCACATTCTTCCGATCTCAAACCGATCGATAATATGTGGATGATTGCAAAACGATATATTGGTAATAAAGTATTCCGAAATGGTGATGAACTTTTAGCCGAGTTAAAAAATCAGTGGAATGAAATTCCCGAAGATTATATTAAAAAGCTCATAGCCTCAATGCCTAAAAGATGTTCTGAGGTAATAAAAAATAACGGCTATGCTACAAAATACTGAATATTGAAATCATTTTTTGGATTCGTGTTATAATTTCTTTAAGAGTTGCAAATGTTTTGAACACTTGTTCCTAAAAGATGTTCTGAGGTAATAAAAAATAACGGCTATGCTACAAAATACTGAATATTGAAATCATTTTTTGGATTCATATTATAATTTCTTTAAGAGTTGCAAATGTTTTGAAAACTTGTATTTCAACTAATTTTTTTCAACTTAATTTTTTTATTGTTGTAAATTTATGAATATTTTTTTTGTTTTTCTAAAATAATATTCAATAACTGAATTTAATAAAAATAAGTATAAAAGGGCTAAATTCGGCTGTGCCGAATCTTTGAATACCCTCCACCAAAGGGGATGAATATGATATACGTATATACTAAATTTTGCATGAACTGTAATATGAATATGTTTTGTCAATTTATGTAACGAACTTTTGTTATTTTGTTTTAGCAATGTTATTTACAGAGGTCTGCTCTGTTAGCGACTTTAACATTGTTCATTTTTACGTTAACTTAGTTATCATAGTATGTAAGATAATAAATGTAATCGAACAATAAGAAGACTTAATAACATTTTTACTTACTTAACAGAAAAAAAAAAAAGATACAGAAAAATTGAACAAATTTGTATGGAAAATTTAGAGGTTCCTTTACATTTTCACTCATAACTTTTGAACCGCTTGACCGATTTTGCTCATTTTAAATACCAAACTGCTCGGGAGGATGTTCAATAATCTGGGTAAAAATAGGCACCCCTGCTTGCGTGATTTCAACAGACAGACGGACAGACAGACGGACAGACGGACATCGCTTAATCGACTTAAAATTGCATAAGGATCACGAATATATATACTTTATGGGATCTTAAACCTATATTTCGACATATTACAAACGGAATGACAAACTGATATATACCCTCACCATATAAAATAAAATTATAAAAAACGAATGCTGGAAGTCTTTGTTTCTTTGTTAAAAAAAAAATAAAGAATAAGGCAAATGTGATTTCAGTTGCAAATGTTTTGAACACCACTGTTTGTATCAGCTCAATGTTTTTTACTTATTTTCTTAACGAGACAAACTAATGTGCATTATAAGTATGTAGTAACTATGTTACATACATATGTCATTTTAAATTTTCAATTGTCATGTTCAAATAAAAAACTAATAAAGTGATTCTAATAAGAAAAGCATAAGTAAGATACAAATATCATACGGATATTATTAAAAGTCTTTACAAAATCATTGACCCGTATCAAAAATACACCTGAGATTTTTATTTTATATTTTTTACATTCACTTTTAAGGACTTTCAAATCCCAATATAGCTTAAGGGAAAGGAAACAAAATAAAAAGAAGCTGTTATTTGTTCACCTTGAATGCGTGATTTTTTGCTAAACTGCATGAAGATGTGGAGGAAGTTGTAGCGGAAAATAAAGTAAAAAATACATTTTCAATAAAAGAACATGCTGCAACATGCACTAAAATTACATGTTAATATAAAAAACCACATATAAAGAGATACATAAATGTATAAATAAAAGGAATAACATTTCACAAGGAACGAAACACAAGTAAAGATCTAAGATTTATATGTGTGTTTGGATATGCAAAGAAGAACAAAAATTAAACTTTGAATTAAAATAGAAATTTTATACTAATTGAAATTTTGAATTAAAATAAAATTAACGAAAACGATTATCAAATCCTTATAATTTTAATGAAAATTATATATTCAGAAAATGTGTTAAGCAGTGTGGTATTAAAAATGAACACTCTTAAATTTTGAACGTCCCAGGGGTTAAAAATTTAAGAGTGAATGACTGAATATACAGGTTGGTTGTAAAGTTCCTGCGCTCGAAATGAAAGAATACTGTTTTTGTTACGAAATATATTTTTTTATTCAATATAATCTCCTTGAAGCACAATACACTTGTTCCAATGATCTTCCAATAATTTTATCCCATCCTTATAATGGTTTTCCGGAAGCTCTGCAAAATAACCGTCTACGGCTGCTATGGCCTCTTCATTCAACGAAAAATGCTTTCCACGAAGGAATTGTTTGAGATTTCTGAAGAGATAGTAGTCACTGGGAGCCAAATCTGGTGAATACGGTGGATGTTCAAGCAATTTGTACTTTAATTCTTTGAATTTAGCCATCGTCAAAACACTTTTGTGAGCAGGTGCATTGTCTTGATGAAAAAATGATTTTTTTTTTTTCTTTAAACCAGGTCTTTTCTCACGAATTTTTTCATCCAGCTGATCCAAAAGGCTGCAATAATATTCAGAGTTGATTGTTTTACCTTTCTGAAGATAATTAATCAACAAAATTCCTTTTGCATCCCAAAAAACTGATGCCATAACCTTCTTTGCTGATCGTTATGACTTCACCTGCTTTGGAGCTGAACAACCAGCTTCAGTCCACTGTAAATGTTCTTGTTTCAATTTAGGATAATGGTGGTAGATTCAAGTCTCATCCATAGTTATAAAACGACGCAAGAAGTCGGATTTATTTGGCTTAAAATGCTCCAAATTACGCTGAGAAATTTGTTTTCGATCCAGTTTTTGTTGAATTGTTAATGTGTGCGGCACTAACTTTCCAAAAAGTTTTTTCATACGTAATTCTTCATGTAAAATATGGAGTACTCGTTCGTCTGAGATGCCTATAGCATTAGCAATTTCACGCTTAGTCAAACTTGGATCTACACTAACCATATTATATACCTGCTCAATGATTTCTGCTGTGGTTGCAGTTTTTGGTCGTCCTTCCCGTGGATCGCCTTTAAGGCTGGTACGACCACGTTTAAATTCACCAGCCCAAAATTCAACGGTGCGTTTTGAAGGTGAGAACTCCTTATACACATCTAACAATTGTTCATAAATTTCCTTTGCTTTTAAACCCTTCAAAACAAAGAATATAATGACTGCACGATATTAAATTTTTTCCATATTAAAAAAAATCAATGACACGTCAACTTCAAATGGCTTGTAAACAAAGAAAGAATTGACAGAATGACTTGCAACTTTGCATGTGTTCTCAGGACAGTTATACCAACTTGAGAAAAAAAAGTTTGAAGCTAGCAGTGCCATCTCTTGGTGAGCGCAGGAACTTTTCAACCAAAATGTACAAAGAGATTATATTAATGTGGTTTTATACCCTCCACCATATATGGTGAAGGTATATATCAGTATGTCATTCCGTTTGTAACTTATCAAAATATAGGTCTAAGACCCAATAAAGTATATATGTATATTCGTGATCCTTATGCAATTTTAAGTCGATTTAGCGATGTCCGTCTGTCTGTCTGTCCGTCTGTCTGTTGAAATGGCGATCACGACGCGAACACGCAAGCGGGGATGGCTATTTTTACCCAGATTTTTGAATATCCTCCCGAGCAGTTCGGTGTTGAAATTTAGCAAAATCGGTCCAGCGGGTAAAAAGTTATGAGTGAAATTGTGAAGATACCCCTAAATTTTCCATACAAATTAGTGTATTTCAGTACAATTTCATAGTAGCGACTGGTATATAATATATTTTCTCATATTTTTTCACCAGTCGCTTAGGAATTAATAATATTTTTTATTCACCTCAAATATTTTACTCAAAAATTTTTTTCACCACTAAATTTTTTTTTTCACCACAAACTTTTTTCACCTCAAAATTTTTGTTCCACCAAAAATTTGTTTTCGCAACCAAAAAAAAATTTTTACCTCAAAAAATTTATTTCACCTCCATAATTTTACTTCAAAAGTTTTTTACATTATTTGTATATTGTATTGTAGTAGAGAACATTTTTTTAGGATATTGGTGGAGGGTATTCAAAGATTCGGCACAGCCTAGTTTAAGCCTTTTTTACTTGTTTTTAATTAATGAAGTTTATATGGATTTTTTCATTAGTTTTTTATATTGAAAAAAAAAATTAAATAAAAAAGTTTCCCTAAAAACTGGTTCCATCAAAAACTAAAAAGTATTTGAGCTGAATTATATAATTTTTTATTTACTTTGTAAAGAAATTTTCATTAGCTTAAATAAACTACACAGCAATGTGTAGCCATAGGGGCTCATGGATTACTATATACCTTACTTCACTGTTGAATTTTACAGGCGATGAGCCACAATGTAATGTATATACCCATTACTTTAGAGGTGATAATGTAACGGTTTATTTATATGGTTACGAAAATGGAAAAAGTAATGTGTCTAAAAATAGATTTTTAAAAGAGAGGAATTTTTTATTTAAAAAAAATTATTACAAATATTTTAAACGTTATTAAAAATAATGTGTTCATGATGGGAATCGAACTAGGGAACTCTGGTTGCCAGCCAAGAACTCTACCCACTGAGCAATAGCATTATATAGCTTTAAACTTAAATGAGTTGTTGCGCTCCGTTTATTCGCTAGTGTTGTCAAAACAAACATATATTATCCTTTTGCTTACAAAAAACCACAAAGTAATGTATCTAAAAATAGATTTTCAAAAATATTTCAACTATTACTTTACAAATATAAATCAACCATCGGTAACTTATTACTTTATGCTTGCAAATAATGAAAAAGTTAACCAGCTATCATAACAAGGTAACACTTGAGAATATCGCACCCATTACCAAAGTTTTACTGGGTAGCATTGGAAGATAGTAGGCGTAAAAAGGGATAGTTTTTTAGAATTTTAATACTTTTAATTTAAAATTTTTTATACGTTTTTTAATAAACTAAATTCCGTATATATTCTATTTTTGGAACTAATCTGATACAATTCGATCTGACATATTTCGGACTGATTTGGATCTTATATTATCCCTAAATATATTGATCTGGCATTTTTTGGATAGATTTATATCATTCTATATTCCCAAACATATTGCTGGATCTTATTTGATCTACCATTTTTCGTATCCAATAAGATCAGCTAGATATTAAAGAATATCACATTGTATATGATTAAATATTGAGCCAGATAATTTTTTTTCCTAGGGTATTTAAGATTCAATTGCAACCCTGGAGTACTACGCGCCACAGATTAGATTTAAGAGGAAAAAAAGAGATAGAAAATATGCAAGTGCAAAGAAGAAAGGAATAAATATACAGCAAATCTACATAAACAAGTAAAAAATCAGGAAAAACAACATAATACAAACAATTACTTGTACCAAACTTTTATTTTTGACACAATCAATAACATTTACTCTAATATTTAAAAACTTTATTTACAATTTGTATTCATTCAAAATGTATTAAATATTGATCCTTTTCAACAAACCATGGCAATATGTTGTAAATAATAAAACCCATTTGTCTGGTAATAGCGAAGTAGCACTTGTAAAATCTGCTGTAATATTTTTCATGGCATTAAAATTTTTACACAAATCAAAATTCCGTTTTTTGTCTATATCCCACGAAGGGTTTCCATTAATTTATGTACCAATATATCCATTAAAAGTTTACCGAGAAATGGTCTAAATGCGGTAACATTATGTAGAGTGGGCCATTTAAATTTCCACTAACAGTGAGTACTTACTTTACTAATGTAAGTCACCACTTATTTCTTCTCTATGAGTAATTATGCTGGTAACTCATTATTCTCACTTTTTTTTTTGTAATCGAGAGGGTAATGACAACAAATGAATTTTAGGACATTGCGAATAAAAGTAATTAAGAAATAGCCTGGTAACTAGTAAAACCCTTTGTGGCTACTTACTTCCTTATAGTAAAACACACGAAGGGTTTAGGGCAGTGTGGGTACATTCAAGTTTTATGGCAGTTTAAAGTTTTTACTTTTTTAATTACTGTACAATACAAGACTCAAAAACCAGTATAAGCGTTCTTTTGAGCTTAGTTCAGAGTTCGGATGCCTTCAATGAAATTTCATGGGGATTTTTTTTGTAGAACATTTTAACCCGTTTAATGGCCCGTTTTATGGGTCATTTAATTCCTATTTTTGAATTTTACAAAAAAAGTCATTTGAAACTGGGTTTAGAGGGTTGAAATGTTCGGCAAACATTTTCAACTGTTCAATTTCACTATGGGTTAGTGAACTCGAAAAACTCTGTGAACGAAATCGTGAAAGTGGTGAATTTTGTTTTATAACTTTTAGTACAAGATGACGCAAAAGTTATCAGAAAATGCTATAAATTTTGCGATTGGCCCCTAATGTCAGTTCTGTTTTGACATTTGTGTAGTAAACAAATGCGAAATACACGTTAATAAACAATGTTACGCTACACTGCTCCAGAACGCGGAATATTGGTGACTATTTATTTGAGCATTAATGAAGATGATTTTTCATCAAAAATAATCATGAGTGATGAGGCCCATTTCCATCTTAGCGGGTACGTAAATAAGCAAAATTTACGCTTCTGGGGCACTGAAAATCCGCGTGTAACCCACGAAGAGCCATTACACCCGCTCAAAGTCACTGTATGGTGTGCTGTTTTCGCTGGAGGAGTCATCGGACCTTTTTTCTTCGAAGACGTCGTGGGCCAAACGGTTACTGTGAATGGTGAGCGCTACAGATCAATGATCAACGAGTTCTTTTTGCTGCAACTTGATGAATTGGGATGGGAAAACATGTGGTTCCAACAGCACACACTGCACGTGCCACAACCGATATGCTGAAGGATGCATTTCCCGGGCGCCTAATCTCCCGTTTTGGCGATTTGTACTGGCCACCAAGATCGCCTGATTTTACCGCTCCAGACTTCTTTTTGTGGGGCTTTTTGAAGTCGCGGGTTTATGTCAACAACCCTCAGACTCTTGCAGCTCTTAAAGACAATATCCGTCATGAATGTGAGGACCTATCGCCGGAAGTTTTGGCCAAAGTGATGGAAAATGCCATAAAAAGGGCTCAAATGACAATCAACTGTGGCGGCGGCCATTTACATGACATCATATTCTCGACTTGATGTAAAAAAAATTAAAAGACCAAATAAAAATAATCCACAAGAAGAATCAAAGTTTTTCATTTTTTTTTAATTACAACCAAAAAACATCGGAAGGTTATTTTTGCGCCACCCTGTATAGGATGGACCATTTAAAAAAGAACAGATTATTTTTTCAAGTTTCTGGTTCTATAAGGGTAGAACTTTGTCATTTAAGAATGGAACAAAATATCATTCATATGACTGGGCCATTTTTCTTCGAAAATGAGTTACCGTCAATGGTGAGCGTTACCGTGCCATGCCCAACGAATTTTTGTTTCCAAAAGTACAAGAGAATGTCATGGACGTCATTTGGTTTCAACAAAATGGTGCCACATGTCACACAGCCAGCGCAACCAGCGAATAAGAAATTGTGATGTCAGTTGGCCGCCTTGAATTATTTTCTGTGGGGAGCCATTAAGGATAAATGTTACGCAAACCATTCAGAGACAATTGAAGCGTTGAAATATAAAATCGAAGTTGCCAATGAAGAGATTCGAGCAGAAACAATCGAAAATGTACTGAAAATTTAAGTTGATCGGAGGAGGTACTACCGATATCATATGATTGATATTGTGTTCCATTCTCAAATGACAAAGTAATCAGTACTTTTTTTCTAGCCGATACAAATTTAAAATTTTAAACGGTCCACCCTGTAATATAGACCTATATCATTATGTATTTCATAGTCCATTTTTAAGGCATCTGGTACAAAGGAATGTGAATAAAAATCTTTCAAACGCAAGGGGATCTAAAAAGTTTTATGAATTTAATTATCGGAAATTAATATACATATATTAATATAATATTAAACAAATCCTTGACTTTTCTTTAACATTTATTGGACTATATCGCCTAAATAAAGCGATAAAGCAAAACTTTAATATATTTCCCATAGTAAGTTATTAATAGGCATGTTTTCTTTGTACACTTAAGCTAGCAAGTTATTTCATTTATATGGATAATTAAGCGAGTACTAAGCGACTAGTTCTTAACTCGCTTAATTCTCCATATAAATGAAATAACTTGCTAGCTTAAGTGTACAAAGAAAACATGCCATAATAGTAAAAATATTATCGAAAGAAAATCAAAATAAATAATAAAAACGAAAAATTATTTTTATCTCCCTGGTGGGGGTTCGAAACCATTGTCATGGAACCACTTATAACTCTAGCCAATTATATTTTTTATCATATCTTATATCATATGGAACCATATATAACAATATATCAAATTTGTTTGCAAATGAATCACCATATATAACTAAATCTTATATCATATAACATATGATATTATTAATTATTATATCTCAAATCTCATATTTGGCCATACATTAATATATATAGTCCTGTATAAGTCACATATAAGTAAATATGGTGTCTTGTAAGCCCTATATGATTATATATAATTTTATATGATACCATACCATATCGTATTATAAAAACAAGTAAGAGCGGCTAAATTCGGCTGTGCCGAATCTTATATACCCTTCACCATGGTTGGGAAAATAGTGAAGTTTATATATGGACATATATGGAATGTACAGATTTATATACGGATATCTTTAAGTGGAAATTTACCATTTAGTTTAGTGATAAAACTTGGACTCTGAAAGAATTATGGTTCCCGAAAATAGGTATTTAAAAAATTTAACTACTTTCAGCAAATATGTTCTACTAAAGATTTTCGATCTTTGGATATTTTTTAGTTCTAAAAAAAGCTTTTTTCGACCAAAAAAATATTTTTTTACAAATCGTTAAAAGAAATCACTAGAACTGCATGTGTTTTATTTCTACAAAAAAGTTTGATTTAGCTGGCAATCTTGTATTTGGGATTTTATTTCGCTTTTTTATTACAAAATATTTTTAATTTATTTAGCTTAATTTTAAAAATTTGAAGGAAAATAGTTTATATTATTTTTTTATAAATTATTATAAGTTATGACCTAAAATAGTTGCACTCAATGGGAAATTATGTATAAAATTTTCTTAATATACGAGAAAATGGTTTAAAAATCTGTTTATAAATTCTTTTAAGTCGGAGCAAAAAATAGAAATAAACCCGTTTGTATTATGTTTGTATCAGAGGTTTTTATAAAAATGTTGATGTTTTTAGCCTATTTATGGATTATTTAATTATTAATATAAAATTTTATTTAAATTAATTATTAAATGTTAAAAAAAAAAACAAAAAAATAAAAAAAGTCTTAAGAAAATAAAAAAAAAATATACAAAAAAAAAAAGTTGAATTGTGTCTTAAGCAAGATTCGAACTCGCGTTCTTAAAGAAAAAAAGCATTTATGACATAACGTTTAGACGACTCGGCTATGAAGGCTATACGCAATCATTGTTTATAGAGTTAAATGAACAGTTTTCGTTCAATAGGGATTTGTTTGGTTTTTATTTAAATGATAAATCTTTGTATGTGCATACAGCCAAAAAAGTCCCTATAAAATGCGCTGTGTCCAGTAAAATGTCTTCAGAGTAAACACTAGAATAATGAAAAGTTTAAGGACAGTCCCCAAAGTAACAAAATGTCTTCATAGTAACTTGTGGAACGAAAAACCGTCCCCGCAACATGCGCCGTGCACATATATATATATATATATGTGCATACAGCCAAAAAAGTCCCTATAAAATGCGCTGTGTCCAGTAAAATGTCTTCAGAGTAAACACTAGAATAATGAAAAGTTTAAGGACAGTCCCCAAAGTAACAAAATGTCTTCATAGTAACTTGTGGAACGAAAACCCGTCCCCGCAATATGTGCTGTGCACATATATATATATATATATATATATATATATATATGTGCACAGCGCATGTTGTGGGGACGGGATTTCGTTCCACAAGTTACTATGAAGACATTTTGTTACTTTGGGGGCTGTCCTTAAACTTTTCATTATTCTACTGTTTACACTGAAGACATTTTACTGGATACAGCGCATATACTAGGGACTTTTTTGGCTGTATATACAGATGTCTTCAAAGTATGGGCAATGAATATATATATATATATATATATATATATATATATATATGTGCACAGCACATGTTGCGGGGAAAGGTTTTCGTTCCACAAGTTACTATGAAGACATTTTGTTACTTTGGGGACTGTCCTTAAACTTTTCGTTATTCTAGTGTTTACTCTGAAGATATATATATATATATATATATATATATGTGCACAGAGCATGTTGCGGGGACGGGTTTTCGTTCCACAAGTTACTATGAAGACATTTTGTTACTTTGGGGACCGTCCTCAAACTTTTAATTAATATACTGTATACACTAAAGACATTTTGCTGGATACAGCGCATATTAAAGAGACCTTTTTGGCTGTATATACAGATGTCTTCAAAGTATATGTAATGCATATATATATATATATATATATATATATATATATATATATATATATATATATATATATATTCATTGCGCATACTTTGAGGACATCTGTATATACAGCCAAAAAAGTCCCTATAAAATGCGCTGTATCCAGTAAAATGTCTTCAGTGTAAACAGTAGGATAATGAAAAGTTTAAGGACAGTCTCCAAAGTAACAAAATGTCTTCATAGTAACTTGTGGAACGAAAAACCGTCCCCGCAGCATGCGCCGTGCACATATATATATATATATATATGCATTGCCCATACTTTGAAGACATCTGTATATACAGCCAAAAAAGTCCCTATAAAATGCGCTGTGTCCAGTAAAATGTCTTCAGAGTAAACACTAGAATGACGAAAAGTTTAAGGACAGTCCCCAAAGTAACAAAATGTCTTCATAGTATCTTGTGGAACGAAAACCCGTCCCCGCAACATGTGCTGTGCACATATATATATATATATATATATATATATATATATATATATATATATATATATATATATATATATATATATATATATATATATATATTCATTGCCCATACTTTGAAGACATCTGTATATACAGCCAAAAAAGTCCCTATAATATGCGCTGTGTCCAGTAAAATGTCTTCAGTGTAAACAGTAGGATAACGAAAAGTTTAAGGACAGTCTTCAAAGTAACAAAATGTCTTCATAGTAACTTGTGGAACGAAAAACCGTCCCCGCAACATGCGCCGTGCACATATAAATATATATATGTGCACAGGGCATGTTGCGGGGACAGTTTTTCGTTTCACGGGTTAGTATGAAGACATTTTGATTCTTTGGAGACTGACCTCAAACTTTACATAAATCTATTATATACACTGAAGACATTTTACTGGATACAGCGCATATTATAGGGACTTTTTTTGCTGTATATACAGATGTCTTCAAAGTATGCGCAATGAATATATATATATATATATATATATATATGTGCACGGTGCCAAAATGTCTTCATAGTAACTTGTGGAACGAAAAACCGTCCCCGCAACATGCACCGTGCACATATATATATATATATATATGTGCATACAGCCAAAAAGTCCCTATAATATGCGCTGTGTCCAGTAAAATGTCTTCAGAGTAAACACTAGAATAATGAAAAGTTTAAGGACAGTCCCCAAAGTAACAAAATGTCTTCATAGTAACTTGTGGAACGAAAAACCGTCCCCGCAACATGCGCCGTGCACATATATATATATATATATATATGTAAAATGCGCTGTGTCCAGTAAAATGTCTTCAGAGTAAACACTAGAATAATGAAAAGTTTAAGGACAGTCCCCAAAGTAACAAAATGTCTTCATAGTAACTTGTGGAACGAAAACCCGTCCCCGTACTGGACACAGCGCATTTTAAAGGGACTTTTTTGGCTGTATATGCAGATGTCTTCAAAGTATGGGCAATGCATATATATATATATATATATATATATATATATGCATTGCCCATGCTTTGAAGACATCTGTATATACAGCCAAAAAAGTCCCTATAAAATGCGCTGTGTCCAGTAAAATGTCTTCAGAGTAAACACTAGAATAACGAAAAGTTTAAGGACAGTCCCCAAAGTAACAAAATGTCTTCATAGTAACTTGTGGAACGAAAACCCGTCCCCACAGCATGTGCTCTGCATATATATATATATATATATATATATATATATATTCATTGTGTATACTTTGAAGACATCTGTATATACAGCCAAAAAAGTCCCTAAAAAATGCGCTGTGTCCAGTAAAATGTCTTCAGAGTAAACACTAGAATAACGAAAAGTTTAAGGACAGTCCCCAAAGTAACAAAATGTCTTCATAGTAACTTGTGGAACGAAAACCCGTCCCCGCAATAAGTGCTGTGCACATATATATATATATATATATATATATATATGTGCACAGCACATGTTGCGGGGAAAGGTTTTCGTTCCACAAGTTACTATGAAGACATTTTGTTACTTTGGGGACTGTCCTTAAACTTTTCTTTATTCTAGTGTTTACTCTGAAGATATATATATATATATATATATATGTGCACAGAGCATGTTGCGGGGACGGGTTTTCGTTCCACAAGTTACTATGAAGACATTTTGTTACTTTGGGGACCGTCCTCAAACTTTTAATTAATATACTGTATACACTAAAGACATTTTACTGGATACAGCGCATATTAAAGAGACCTTTTTGGCTGTATATACAGATGTCTTCAAAGTATATGTAATGCATATATATATATATATATATATATATATATATATATGCATTGCCCATACTTTGAAGACATCTGTATATACAGCCAAAAAAGTCCCTATAAAATGCGCTGTGTCCAGTAAAATGTCTTCAGAGTAAACACTAGAATGACGAAAAGTTTAAGGACAGTCCCCAAAGTAACAAAATGTCTTCATAGTATCTTGTGGAACGAAAACCCGTCCCCGCAACATGTGCTGTGCACATATATATATATATATATTCGTTATTCTAGTGTTTACTCTGAAGACATTTTACTGGACACAGCGCATTTTATAGGGACTTTTTTGACTGTATATACAGATGTCTTCAAAGTATGGGCAAGGCATATATATATATATATATATATATATATATATATATGTGCACAGCGCATGTTGCGGAGCCGGGTTTTCGTTCCACAAGTTACTATGAAGACATTTTGGTACTTTGGGGACCGTCCTCAAACTTTTAATTATTCTACTGTTTACACTGAAGACATTTTACTGGATACGGCGCATATTATAGGGAGTTTTTTGGCTGTATATACAGATGTCTTCAAAGTATGCGAAATGAATATATATATATATATATATATATATATATATATATATATATATATATATATATATATATATTCATTGCCCATACTTTGAAGACATCTGTATATACAGCCAAAAAAGTCCCTATAATATGCGCTGTGTCCAGTAAAATGTCTTCAGTGTAAACAGTAGGATAACGAAAAGTTTAAGGACAGTCTTCAAAGTAACAAAATGTCTTCATAGTAACTTGTGGAACGAAAAACCGTCCCCGCAACATGCGCCGTGCACATATATATATATATATATGTGCACAGGGCATGTTGCGGGGACAGTTTTTCGTTTCACGGGTTAGTATGAAGACATTTTGATTCTTTGGAGACTGACCTCAAACTTTACATAAATCTATTATATACACTGAAGACATTTTACTGGATACAGCGCATATTATAGGAACTTTTTTGGCTGTATATACAGATGTCTTCAAAGTATGGGCAGTGAATATATATATACATATATATATGTGCACGGAGCATGTTGCGGGGACGGTTTTTCGTTCCACAAGTTACTATGAAGACATTTTGTTACTTTGAAGACTGTCCTTAAACTTTTCGTTATTCCACTGTTTAGACTGAAGACATTTTACTGGGTAGAGCGCATATTATAGGGACTTTTTTGGCTGTATATACAGGTGTCTTCAAAGTATGCATAATGAATATATATATATATATATGTATATATATATACGTTAGATAAAGCCACATATGATTATATCTAAAATATTTTACCTGGGTTATAATTCCTATAACATGTTTAACTAACTTTTTTTTTTTTTGGAAATTTTGATTAAAATGTTTTAAATTATATCCTTAAGTTTCTTGTCAACTTGATTGTCTTCATTCAGGTACTTAACTTTCAATAGGTGTCTCTTCTGAAACAAAGTTTAACCTAATTTTAGTAGATTTTTTTTTGTCCAAAACCATTCAAGAACATGCACAAAGAAAAAATTGTTTCTTGTGCTTCTTTCACTTTGGGAAAAAAACTTAAATTGGTATTATATCCGTTCGTACTTTATCGTTATTATTCTAGTTGCTATGGCTAATTTTATTTGTATTCAGAGCTTTAGAGGGTCATTTTATATTGTAAAAATATATATATATTTTTTTTTACAAATCTACAAAATTTCCTCAGGGATTTTTAACTGTTTTCATGTACTTTTTGTGCATTTTTTTTTTCTTATAAGATTTTTTCGAAATACGACATTTGTGGCTTTACTAGGTGGAACATAGTCACTGACAATAACAATGACAAAATGACAGGATAAAAACATAGACATAGAAAGGCTTTAGTTAGTAAAGGTGTTAAGGATATAAGAAAAAAACGAAACAAAAATTGATAGAGTTTTGTTAACTTTTGGAAAGTAAATGTTCAAAATGATTTAAACGAAATGTCTATAACAAAAATTTTCATGCAATTTTTCTTTAAGATATGTCTGCATATGCACAGAAGGATAGTCAATTATTTTGTAATATTTTATTTTCGTTTACTTCCAAATGGTAGTACAACCATTTCTTTTAATTTATATCTGTTTTTCACTCAAAAAAAAAAAAAAGACTGAACTAAAATGTAATCAAAAGTTTCCTTCAAAATAGTTTATAAATTGTCCTCAATTTAAATAAAATTTTATTAAAACTTAGGAAAATTTTCTTAAAAAGAATAAGAATTACTAAGTTTGAGGAAAAACGAAATATGTAGTTTATATACTCAGAAATAGTTCATATTTTTCCTAAGTAATTTTTCTTGATTTTAGGAAAAAAAAACAAGTAAGAGCGGCTAAATTTGGCTATGCCGAATCTTATATACCCTTCACCATAATTGGGAAAAAGCTGAAGTTCATATATGGACATATATGGAATGGACAAATTTATATACGGACGCCTTTGAGAGGAAATTTACCATTTAGTTTGGTGATAAAACTTGGACTCGGGAAGATTTATGGTTCCAGAAAATAGGTATTTAAAAAAAATTTATGTTTTGGGTATAACTTTTTTGTATCTGAACCGATATTTCCAAATTTTTTCAGCAAATATGTTATACTAAAGATTTTCGATCTTTTGCTATTACAGTTCTAGAATAGTGTTTGTTGTTTGTGTATTAAAGGTAAAGAGGTGAAAGAAAAGAATTTCAACAAATCGTTAAAAGAAATCACTAGAACTGCATGTGTTTTATTCCTACAAAAACGTTTGATTTAGCTGGCAAATTTGCATATGGGATTTTATTCCGCTTTTTTATTAAAAATATTTTTAATTTCTTTAGCTTAATTTTAAAAATTTGAAGGAAAATAGTTTATAATGTTTTTTTTTATAAATTATTATAAGTTATGACCTAAAATAGTTGCACTCAAAGGGAAATTATGTATGAAATTTTCTTAATATATGAGAAATAAAATGGTTTAAAAATCTTTTTATAAATTCTTTTAAATCGGAGCAAAAAATAGAAATAAAACCGTTTTTATTTTGTTTGTATCAGAGGGTTTTTATAAAAATGTTGATGCTTTTAGCCTATTTATGGATTATTTAATTATTAATATAAAATTTTATTTAAATTAATTATTGAATGTTAAAAAAAAACAAAAAAAAAATCTTAAGAAAATAAAAAAAAAATGTACAAAAAAAGTGAATTGACCGGGATTCGAACCCGCGACCCTTCCACCTGTGGTGAAGGGTATAAAAACGTTTGTATTTTGTTTGTATCAGAGGTTTTTTATAAAAATTTTGATGTTTTTAGCCTATTTATGGATTATTTAATTATTAATATAAAATTTTATATAAATTAATTATTAAATGTTAAAAAAAACCAAAAATAAACAAAAAAAAAAAAAGTCTTAAAGAAAAAATGAAAAAAAATGTGCAAAAAAAGTGAATTGACCGGGATTCGAACCCGCGGCCTTAGAGAAAAAAAGTATTTGTGACATAGCGTCTAGACAACTGAGCTATTGAAGCTTTGTGTAAGCTTCATCGTCAATAGAGGTACATATATAAAAGTCTTCGTTCATTAGAGATTTGTTTAGTTTTTATTTAAATGACAAATCTTTGTATGTTTGTTGTTTGTGTATAAAAGGTGGAGATGAAAGAAAAGAATTTCAACAAATGGATGTGTTTGTTAAGCGTAAAATTCTATATACATATTAAACAAAGGGATTTTACGGAAAAAATTAGAGGTAGTCCTGTTTTTTTGCTAATATCTGAGCCATTTATTAACCGATCTGTCTGATTTTCAATAGCAAACAGAAATGGATCACATGTAACAGAAATATATAACAATCAAGTCATCATATCTGGGTTTTTCGGAAAACCTATTTCAACACACAGACGGACAGACGGACATCGTTAAATCAACTTCGCTCTTCATAAGGACCCAGAATATATATACTTTATAGGGTCTAAGATCAATATTGTGGAAATTTCAAACGGAATGACAAACTTATATATACCCTTCCACCTGTGGTAAAGGTTATAACAAGTCAAATAAATAAAAATTTATTAATTTTAAGACAAAAGATCTTAGTTTTAACAAAAAATTGAATACTCAAATGTAATAAAGTTAAGTTTAGTTAATAAAAAAATAAAAATAAATTAGGACATAATTTACTCCCATTTAGTTAAAAAATGTGTCTAACTTAAATCGAGAAAGTACTCAAACTTAATGTGTGTTCATTTTTTGTTCGCGAGTAGTAAAACTAACTAAATTTTAGAAAGCCATTTCCAAATTCAGTTTTTAAGTATACCACTTTCTAATTTTGAAGAATTGTATGTGTCAAATAAAGTTAAAGCTAAAAATCCCATAAAATAAACTTATGACTTTTCCATTTTCCAATAATAATAAGAAATGTAACTGTGATATTTTGTATTTTTGCAACAATTTCCTTAAATTAGTTAATTAAAGAAGACAAAGGACCCCCCAATGTTCCTTAGCCATAGATGCCGTGTGTCCCTTTTTGTTGTTCTCTCAAGCAGAACCGTTAATTAATATGTTAATTGTCACAATTTATTACGTTTCAGAATATCCTGCTTTATTTAATTTATATAATTCGAATTTAGTATAATTCGATTTAGTTTTAAAACAAAATTGTATAGCAAAAAGCTTGTTAAGAGCAGTGTCCTCACAAATCGGAAGTCCTCCGAAAGTGGAAGGAGTATAAAGTACTTTAAAATATATGGTAAACTATATTACCTTTACCATAGAAGCAGGATAAGGATAATTTTCACTTAAAATAAGTGCTATTTAACTTTATTTAAAAAAAATTATCTAATGAGCTTAAATAAAATAAAATTTTTCTTAAAACCAAGGAATTATTCCCTAACTAACAGTACAATTTTAGATGATGTGTGAACTAATGAGGAGGAAATTTTACTGTTTTCTAATAAAAATTTAGTTCTCAGTAGTAAAATTTTTCTATAATTTAGAAATTTTGACCAAATTTTAAGTAAAATTTTTTTTCTTAATAGAAAGGAGTACCAAAAACATACTACAGCCGGGTATGGGAAGTTCTACAGTAAATTTCAAATATGTATATAAATATTTGACGTTAGCTTTTAAATTATGCTATTTTTAGATAAGTAAACTGATATAAATGTATTATAGACGTAAGAGTACGTTTGTCCGTTTGGCAAAGTGATAGGAAGGACAGAAGAACTAAGAATGCTTACAAAACACGATTTCAATCAATAAATTTTTCAATTTCCAGCTGAAATTCGGTTTTTACAACTAAAATCTGTTTGTGCAACTGAATATTGCAAACTTCATTTTCGACAACTAAATTTAAGTTGCATCACCCAAAATATTCAACAATCACATTTGAATTTGGTTGTGCTAACCGAATTGATAGGTTGTCGCAACCAAAATACACTTTTCAACTCGGTGGACACTTTATTTTTCTGTCTGAGTGAATTTTTAAAATGATACTGAACTTATATTGGTTCATTCTACATATTTTTTTGATTACTCGTTTAAAATTTTATTCTATTAACCGGTTAAGAAAAAACCCTAATAATTTTTTGAACGATTAATCGATTAAAATGAAAAGTCGATTAATTGAATACCCTACTGCTTGCGGAATTAATTATTTATACTTAGACCTAGCAACGACTACTACACTCATGTATATGAGAAATGCTAAGAAACCAGCAAATTCTATTCATTCATCCATCACTGAATTGTATAAATTTGTAGTACTAAGTCAAAGTAGGCTGTAATGTTGTCTTTATATGAATTTACACTCAAAAGAAAAGTTCCACAAAATCAACAGGAACTGGTTTAGATATGAAAGAGAATATTCCTTTTTGTTAGGATAAAAGAAGACATCAAAGTATTATATATTTATTATTTATTCATTCATTTATTTATTTATTTATTTATTTATTTATTTATTTATTTATTTATTTATTTATTTATTTATTTATTTATTTATTTGCAATACAATAAGCCTTTAAGGCCCAAAACCGTATTGCTAGTGTACTTCAAAAAATTCTAAATTATAATTACAAAACTCTTAATATTAAATTCAAATAATTGTATATACACATAAAACAACAAACTATCTTAAAAACAGGAGAGTAGTGCTTTATAATGAATATCTAAAAATTTAAAATTGTACACTTTATTTTTGGATATGGTTCAGCTGTCTTTACATAAATTCCAAAAGGTAGAAGTCCATATCAGTGAGAGCATACCGATATAATACAATCGGAAAATATGATAAATTAATATTACGATATATAAAAATAAAATGCTAAGTAAACCGAAATCATATTACAAATTGTAAATATCAATACAGAGAATCCTGAAAATGAGATCATAATCTGCTCCTAAGTACATTGTATGATAATGTAAAACTTTGTAAATAAATGGTTAAGAAATTCCACTCCCTAGAAATCCTTATATGAAACGATCGTTCGAAAATAGAACACAATATAAGTGGTTCAACAATCTGTGGGTTTCTCTCAGATTTAGAGAAAATATAACGTAAATAATTAGGTATGTCAGATCTGATGACCTTATAAAAAAATATAATGTTACGAAATTGAAAATATTGTGCTAAGGAACAACCCAAAGAGTCTTTTATAGCACCAGATACATGGTCACGGTATCTAATACCATACACAAACCGCACAATTCTCTTAACAATGTTCTCAAGTTTATGTATATATTATAGCCCAAAGTACCAGAATCAACTTCAAGGCAATAATTTACATGAGACATTAGTAGATTGTGAGCAATTATATATTTAACCCTAATAGGCAAATGCAAACCACAGTGGTACATTCTCCTAAGACCCTAAGTTACCCTTGAAAAAATCGCATCTATTTGCTCACCAAAATTAAAGTATTGATCAATTACAACACCGAGATATTTAAAAGATTCAACAAAATTAATCTCAGTACCATGAATTCTGATTCTAGGGTAAAAAATTCTTCGATGGCCAGTACAAAACATAATGGCTTTAGTCTTAGTAGCATTGATGGAAAAATCGTTCTCCACCATCCAATCACATAGTCATTGAGCGTAAAGTTTACAACTGCCTACAAAACTTCAGGAAATTCTCTATAATTACCAAAATTAAGCTGAATATCATCTGCATAAATAAAGGGTTTTATCAAGTGTAAGTCCAAAGAGTCTACACAATCATTTAAATATATCAAAAATAAAATAGGACCAATCACAGAGCCCTGCGGGACACCGGAATTTACATGAACAATGTTTGAATCAATGCCATTAAGACTCACATACTGAACCTTCCATGCAAGTAAGAGTATATTAACCTACATGCCATAACAGAGAAACCAAATTTATCCTTCAATTTCTCTAAAAGTATAGCATGGTTGAGCCAATCAAAAGCTTTGGAAAGATCCAGTGAATGGTATCACTGGACAACTCTTATCATCACTTAAGGTCTCTCTAATAGTCTCAGTTATACCCAAAAGCATAGCTGACGTTCTATCTATCCATCTCTATAAGCATACTGAACATCATTTATCAGATTATGCTGTGTAACATAATCTAGGATCTGGAGCTTTAATATGTGCTCCATTATTTAAGACAACGCAGGCAAAATAATTATTGGCCTATAACTATTATTGGAATCTTTTTACACTCACCAAAAAAAAGTCTGTAATGGCAACTGAAAATTTTGCTGTTACTACGGGAAATTCTGCTAATTTGAGCCAAGCGGTATTTTTTGCTAATCTTAGCAACACATGTCTGCTGACGTGTAGTACATTGAAATTAGTTGAAAAATTAGTAGCCGCTACTAAATTTTAGTAGACTTTTTGTAAAGTGGAATTTAAAATCTGTTTGCTAAAATCAGCAAAAAAAATTACTAAATACTAATAATATTAGTACAAAGTTTTAGATTAATTTTTTTATCGAGCATCAAACATTTTGATTATGTTTTTTAAAAAATATTTTATACAAAATGAAAAAAAAAATCAAAGGCTTAAAAATCTTCAAAATTGTTAAAACATAAACGAATTTATTATTTTGTTTTAATTTGGTAATTTCCTCTTTAAAAAATATTTTTGTCAATTTTTTTTTACTTTTAAGGTTAAATTTAATTGTTTTTAGGGCTGATTTTTATAACTAAAAAACCCTTTTTAGTGATATTTTAAGTGGATGTCCTATTTTCAGACATAAGTCGGTATCTTCACTTTCGATCCCTTTTTTAATCCTATGTAACATTTTAGAGCAATTTAAGTTTGTATGTATAAGTTTTAATTAGAAATAACATTTCCTTCAATATCGACTTTTTCAAATTAGTAATTTTTTTTGCTAATTTTAGCAAATCAGTTTTCAAAAATTTGTAAAATGATTTCTGAAATTAGCAACGAAAATTTGTAAATATTCTGTAAAAATTCTGTAATTTGTAAAATGTAAATAGCAAAAAGATTTGCTAAATAATAATTTTTTTACTAAAAATCAGTAAGAAAATAGTAAAGTGGGATTGAAAACCGTTTACAAATTTTTCTACTAACTTTTTTTCTGAGTGTACGGTATAGGAACAACACGAGCGAGTTTCCAACTATCAAGATAAGAAGATGTGGTGATAATCATGATAAATAAGTGTAAAAGGGGTTGTAAAACATATGGGAAAACCAATTTAAACAATTTTATGGAAAAACCATCAGTACCAATGAAATTAGACTTTACTTTTAATATTGCATCACACATATCATCAGAAAGTATGCTGCTAAATGAAAAACCATTGAGTTCACCATTAAAGGATCCAAAATCAAAAGTGTTCCAATGGACATTGGCGTTATTAAAGTTAAAAGAGTTATTAATTTCATTAACATCACTGTCGGATAAGTGTGCCGATTGTTCCCTATTAAAGCATCTAGATTTATTAATAATCTACTACATCTGTTTGCTTCCAGCGCCATCAAAAATTTTCATATAGTGCTGCCTCCGAAACTTTCTAATCAGTAATTTAAGTTTATTCCTTAATTTACAAAATACTCTACGATTCGCATCAGTTTTGTGAAAATAACTCATAAGCATTATCCCTAAGAGATCTTGCATTAATTAACTCTCTCTCTTGCATCCATGGGTCTTTTTTCTTTCTAGACATAAATCTGACTGTTGGTACTAATTCAAATAGCTTTGACAGCAAATAATTCAAAATGGACAATTTATAGTTAACGTTATTAGAACTATAGAAAGAAAAAAAGTCTAAGTTATTTATAAGAGATCTGAAAGATTTATGATCAACATTTTCATAGTCCCTGTACTCTATACATATATTCTCTGTCAGTAACAGCCACAAAAGGCAATGAAATGTATATCAGCGCTTGATGAGATTGAAGAAAGAGTGAATGATTTGTCTAATTTATTTATCTGACCAGGGTCAAGGCCAGATAAATAAATTAGACAAATCATTCACAAGAAATAAATCAATTAAAGATGTAGAATCGTGACTAACATCCCAATGTGTAAGTTTAGAATTATGCACATAAGAAAGGCCACGCCTATTACACAAGAACCGTAAGCTGGAGGCTTTAACAGGTTCAAAGACATCGCAATTCAAATCACCCATTACAACTATATTATCATACTGAGTAAATAACTCACCTAATAGATCCTCCATTGTGTCTAAGCTACCTCCGGGAAGATATACCACACCCACATGGATAGTGGTGTTATGACAAAAAACTTCTATCATAACTGATTCACAGAAGTTATAACCTCGAGAAAAAAAAACTTCCTGTACTTAATGCCAACACCACCAGCCCTAGTAGGAGGACGTCGATCGCTTGTACACAATGAATATCCAGGTATATGAACAGATCCGTCAGGCATGTCCGGCTTAAGCCATGTATCAGATAGGTCCATAATATGTATATTAGAATCCATTACCATACTTCTAAGTTCATCTAATTTTGCAAATTGTGATAGAGGATTAATACTCTGGCAATTTACATGAGCAATATTAATATGATTATCACAATTATAAAACGCCTGACGTAGAATCATGCGGTCACCGATAATAGGACCCATGTTCCCATTAAGAGACATCATAGTAACTAAAAACCTGCTGCCATATCCGAAAAGAAAAAGTGTACAAATTTAAAATTATATATAAAAACATCATAAGCAAAAGCATTAAATTAAAATTATCATATCAATGAAATTTCATTTACAACAGAGTTGCCCAAAAATACAAAAATATGTAAATGTTATATGTATATCAAAATAAATATTCGTTTAATAACAAAAAATAATTTTTTTAAAATAAAAATTACTAACAAAAATCAATATTTGTACTACATATTAAACTTGAATATCAAAAGCAAGAGATCATTTGTAGAAGTCCTATGGCATTCTAAACTCTAAAAAAATATATAGTAGTTTAGAAATCCGATAAATCTATCTAGCACCTGTTAACAGACTACTGTAAAATTTTGAGCTAGTTCTTTCATTTACTTTGCGTTTAACAGCTGTTCAAAACATACAACCTCGTTAATTTTTTGAAAAATGGAAAAAAGTGAATTTCGAGAGCTCATAAAACATTATTTTTTGCGAAAAAAACCGTCAAACAAACCAAGGAAAAGCTTGATATATACTAGAGCTTGATACATACTATATTTCAATGGTAAATAAGTGGTTTATTGACTTTCGTTGTGGTCCAATAAGTACAAATGACGCTGAACATTCTGGACGGCCAATTGAGGTCAATACACCCGAAAATGTCGAAAAAGTCCACGAGAGATTGTTGATGCCATAAGGCTTTTATATATTTTGGAAGGGATACAAAAATTGGACAAACGTTGGGCTTAGTGTATTGAGCTAAAAGGAGATTATGTTAAGAAATATTTTTTTTTTTTTGCAAAAAAAACTGCGTTTCATTCAAAAACTCACAGACTTGTTGATCCGCCCTCGTGTATACAATTAAAAATTTAATTGAATTTGGACCAGCAAACGAATTTGTAGTATTAATTATTTTTTTGTGTTAAAATTAATTGAAAATTTTCAATTTTATTTTTAATGATATCAATTAAATGTTTAATTAAAAATCATAAACATTTTCAATTAAAGTTTTAATTATATCAATAAACTTTAAACTTTAGCTAAAGTCCAAACTAAAAATCAATTAAAATTTTAATAAAATTTTTAATTCATATTCAAATCAATTAAAATTTTAATCAAATTTTAATCAAAAAAGCTTGTTCTCATGTTCCCATTTTCAAAGTTGAAATACCCAAAAATCCTTAACAAATTGTTGAATAATTAAATTTTCCTTTTTTCTAAAATGATTTTTTGCAGATTTTCTTTGCTAAAATTAAAAATAAATATTCTAGAAGAATTGAGGTTTTAACAGGTTTTAACAAATTCAAAATTTAACAATTTTTTTTTTTAATTTTAAAATAGATCTTTAAAAGCATGATTCCTTGATTTAATTTTTAAATCCGATTCCATTTTCACCGAATATATTTGCAAAATTAAATTAAAAAATTAAATATCAAATTCAGAGAATCAATTTGATTTTTGTTGATTCTTCTGAATCAAATTTTTTAAGTTTTAACAAATCAAATAACCAAAAATAGTTCGCGAACAGAATCACAAAACAAATTATTGAATCGAGTCAAAATTGAAACTCTGATATAAAGTGATTATAATTTATTCATAGACTCATAAAATTAATAATATGAAATAAAATGAATTATCAAGCTCTGCATTAAAAGCAATACGTCATAGTTTTTAATAATAAATCTGAAAAATATATGCAAATTTAATTTATTTTTATCAATATTTTATCAAATTTTCAAATCTAAACAATGAGTGCGGTACTTTTTCTTAAAAAAAAAAATAAGTTATGACGCTTTTATTAATTCGCGTAATATTAAAAATATTTTTAATAAATATTTTTTTTGTGTTTGTTTTTTTTTTTTTTTGTTTATGGATTTGAGATGCAATTTTGCAATTTGAATAACTGTTATAAAAGTTCAGAGTGCAAACAGTTAAAGCTGCACTGACAAGAGGTATATGGAGTATGATGATCAACAATCTAGCTGCGTAATACAAGCGATGTCAAAATTTTACCATCGATGAACAGCTTTTTCCTTATCATGGTGGCACGCATTTTACGCAGTATATCCCGTCGGAACGTGCAAAATACGGCATAAAGTTTTATTGGATTTGTGACGCATTGAATTATTTTCCACTGCATGTTTAGATAAATACCGGCCAAGTCGCTTCTGGAAAATAAACTGAACATGGCAACCGAGTGGTGAAGCATCTAGCTTACAAATTCAGAGAAATCGGTTGAAATATAACAATGGTAAATTTTCCTAATAGCATGGAACCACTGAACCAAATTTCATAAATAAATTTACACATTAATTTCCAAGATCCGAAGTTTCAATACTCTATTAGTATTGGTTCTGCAGCTGCAAACGTTTAAAGTCTCTAGGGGATACACGGGTACAGGTTATGCATTAAAAAAAAAATCGTCCTAGTAGTAGATAAACCGAAAACAGGAGTGGCAGGTACAACAAATAATGGAAATACCGCCAGAAGAGCAATTAAAGATCCCGACACTTGCAAACATTCTCGGCTTAAATTGCGAACTGATTCATAATTTATAAAAATATTTTAGTTTTAACTTTAATGCATCTGTTAATCGACCCACATAAACTTGAAGAGTTGTGCAATGCTACTGCAGAAATTTATTCACTATTTTATGCCTGCGACTCTTCAACAGATCACACATTATGCGAACATGTCTATTACCAAGAGGTATGCTCGTGGAGGAAGCATCTGAAGCCAGAAATAAAATTTTCTAATTGCTGGACCAGATGACATTGAACTGTCTGATGAATATCAAAAAAATTACATTAATACATATTGAATACATTATTGCAGTATGTACTCAATATGTATTTATTTAATTTTCTTCATATTCATCAACATAAACTTAATATAATTGAAAAATAATAATTAACAATTATAATAGAAATTATTTATGAAATATTATTTAAAGACTGGGGCACAAATAAGGATTGATATAGCGACTTAAAAATCTCGCATACAGCAATTATCATCTATCTTTATCGACATTAAAGAATACTACATTAAAAGTAATATATAAAAAGAAATATATTATAGTCTGCCACTTTGTTTTCCTAATTTTTTTTGGCATAGATTCAATTTTCAGTAGATCAGGCAAATTTAAAAAATTCTGCCGCCATATTGTTTTCGGCATATTAAATTTTTAAAAGTTATCACTTCGTTTTTCAGATAACAGACACGAAAATCCAACATACCCATATTTTTAGCTCCAGCAAAGAAAAGGAATTATTTGTATGAAAAACTTTAAAAAGCATAATTAGTCCGTCATTTTATTTTTCAAAATTCAGATTAACAATTCTGATTCATTAACTCTAAAACCCCCTTAAAACAAAATTTATGTTAAATCGGAAAATTTTTAAACAAATTTGTCCGCCATATTGGATCCGCCATTTTGAATTTTTTAGTTAAATTTTGAAATCTGCAATCCCGAAATCCAATAGGAACACATTTTCAGCCGGATCCAGCATCGATAAAGACTTTTGGCCGAAATTGGATCATAATGACCTTGTGTGCTGGAGTTTTAGACTCCTCACTACATTGGAGTACTTGCTATTACCAAGCCGTGCATTGACAATTCATGAGTCCAAATAGTGTCATCTATTTTCTAAATTAGTCACATCATTGCACTCGGGGAGGGCAGCATTAAGGAGGCTTGGTCAAGGATTCCTTCCTTTGGGTGACCATTTGTTAATATCTTGTCTATTAATTCACAGAGTTCAATTTCTTGTAGGCCTTTAGCTTGTCGCGGCGTTGAAAGCTTTGCGCGTTTCTTTCCGAAACCCTCAAATCTCCGAACTTCACCAAGATTTCTGAAGCATACGTCAAAAAGTATCCTGTTATAGGCTGTAGGAGTCGAGTATGCGTCTGTCAAATTTATGGTAATTTGACTATTTTACTGAAACAGAACGTTCGGGTAAATTCTCTCATATGCCCCATTTTCAATTATGGACACGTTTTTGGTACGATTGGGTACGTTGAACGCACCTTAAGTAATGCGTCTGTAATTTAGCAAAAGTAATTAATATTATGTGTTAAACATCTGTTAAACTACAAAAATCTAAATATAGTTTTTATACATAACATTTCAACATTTATAATATTTTTCCAACTTATTATTTTAGGTGTAGTTGGAAATAAGTTCATTAGTCATAGTGTGCTTGTTGTATATGAGGTATAAATATAGTTAACTAGTAGAGTTATTTGGTTATGCATCAATACCATGAAAACCCATATATTATGGGAATTTCCCAAAAATGTTTAATGTTTAATAGAAAATAAATTTTAGGCTTATTTATTAGAACGGAAATATTTATACACTCATACTCATGCAAATGTTTAAGCGCATATACATATAAAGATATTTAATTCATTTTTTACTTCATATTAAAGCGTTTAAAGGTAATGCTAATAAATTATAAAACAGTGGTTTTAATAATAAATGTTTCATTTAATCTTGAATGTTTTCTTAAAGAGCAACCAATAAAAGTCTGTAATGGTAACTGAAAATTTTTTTAAAGCTCCTAATATTTGTTTAAATTGCCTTACGCATTCGAATATACAAATTTATATTTTCTTCCATTTTTTCATTTTATTTATTTTTTTCAAAAAATTTAATAAAATCAAGGGCTTTTAAAAATACCAAAAGCATAAACGAATTTATCATTTTGTTTTGATTTGCTAATTTTTGTCTTGAAAATATTTTTTTTTGGTAAATTTTTTGGATTTTAAGATAAAATTTTTATTGTTTTAAGGTCTGGTTTTTAGAAGTTTTTAGTGTTATCTTAAGTGGACCTTCTATTCTTGAATATGAGTCGGTTATCAAAAGTATCTTTACTTTCGATTACTTTTTTCAACTTGTGTAACAATTTAAGCAATTTAAGTTTATATGTATAAAACTTCCACTATATTAAAATCAGCAATTTTTTTGCTAATTTTAGCAAATCGGTTTTCAAACATTTGTAAAATTATTTCTCAAATTAGCAACAAATATTCTGTAAAAATTCTGTAATTTGTAAAATCTAAATAGAAAAAAAAATGTCCTAATAATATTTTTTTTACTAAAAATCAGTACAAAAATAGTAAAGTGGGATTTAAAACCGTTTATAAATTTTTCTACAAACTTTTTTTTTGAGTGTAAATTTTACACGAGTTTTAACGGCTGATATTTGTAACAAAAACTTTTAAGCTTGGCACAACGGGTTGGGGTGTTAAATTTTCCCCCTTTTGGCCTATTCGTGCAGCATATCTGTATATGAAACTAGGTGTTCTTTACATTTACAGTGGAGTTATTATGTATAAAATCACCAAATCGGCAAAGCTGGCATATCTTAGATTTTAGTAACTGGAAATGATATTTAGGGTCTCAAAACCCAAAATCCAAGAGGATTTACACGGCACTCCCGGTTTACGCAAAAAAAAAAAAGTAAAAAGTCTAGTTTTGGTGCGTAGTGGTTTGAGCTGTTAAAATTTTTTTGGTAGAGATATCTACATGATCAAGGCATCGTTTTAAAGCTGAAGGATTGTAGCTTCTACCAAAAATATAAAATTTGACTCAATTCATACACCCACCCGAAAAATAACGTGGTATTAAAAATAAGCATATTTCATTGGTTTTTTGTGGTTTTCAATGAACTCCAGTGTCGGGGCTAATGAATATAAAAGCATAATAATTCTTAGATACAAATTAGAAATGTCGGAGAAAAATACAAAATTAAAATTGGCTCAATCTGGCAACTCGTTATGAAAAAATCGTTACTTGAAATTTTAAAATTTTAAAAATTCGCATATTTCAGGCTACAATTTGGTCATGTTTGTTAGCAGATACAAATTTGAAAATTACAGAGGACTTAGTCCCTACTTTTAATTTTATAACACTTCAAGACCCGTTTAGTTATTTTCACTCCTCTCGGATTTACAGGGTTTTTAAGAAAAAGCTTTTTTTTTGTGTAAATAATAAAACATAATTTGCATGTTTCAGGCTAAAAATTCGATATGTTGGTTAGCAGATACAAAACTGAAATTTTAAGAGTACTTTCTCCCTACTTTTAACTTTGTAAGACTTCAAGACCCGATTAGTTATTTTCACTTCTCTCGGACTTACAGAGGTTTAAAGAAAAGCCTTGGATTTTGGTTCTGGGGACCCTTAGGAATATTTCCACAAAATTTTAATAAAATCCGAAATGGTCGAGCAACAATTTTTAATTTTTTTTGGTGTTTTCATATAGAATGACTCAGTGCAGGTTATGTTCCCCAAATTTGTAGAAAATTTTAACACAAATGTTTTTTGTGGAACATATTAACTATCTTCCACCACATATCCGATCTACTTACTTTTAATTTAAATGCAAAAATTTTTGTTATTTACGTTTAAATGTTTTTTTAAACAACTGACATCAGTGAAAATAAATGATTAATTAGTTAAAAATGTTAAAATTTCAACTATCAATTCCGTAAAAATAAATAATAATTTATTTATTTGAAATTGTTTCGGTTTGTGGAATTTTTTTGTTTTTTAATCTACAAAATGTTACTTACACGGTACGTACATAGTACAGGGTGGCGCAAAATAACCTTCCGATGATTTTTGGCTGTAATTTAAAAAAAAAAAAATAAAAACTTTGTTTCTTCTTGTGGATTATTTTTATTTGGTCTTTTAATTTTTTTTACATCAAGTCGAGAATATGATGCCATGTAAATGGCCGCCGCCACAGTTGATTGTCATTTGAGCCCTTTTTATGGCATTTTTCATCACTTTGGCCAAAACCTCCGGCGATAGGTCTTCACATTCTTGACGGATATTGTCTTTGAGAGCTGCAAGAGTCTGAGGCTTGTTGACGTAAACCCGCGACTTCAAAAAGCCCCACAAAAAGAAGTCTGGAGCGGTCAAATCAGGCGATCTTGCTGGCCAGTGCAAATCGCCAAAACGGGAGATTAGGCGCCCGGTAAATGCATCCTTCATCATATCGGTTGTGGCACGTGCAGTGTGTGGCGTTGCACCGTCCTGTTGGAACCACATGTTTTCCAATCCCAATTCATCAAGTTGCGGCAAAAAGAACTAGTTGATCATTGCTCTGTAGCGCTCACCATTCACAGTAACCGTTTGGCCCGCGACGTCTTCGAAGAAAAAAGGTCCGATGACTCCTCCAGCGAAAACAGCACACCATACAGTGACTTTGAGCGGGTGTAATGGCTCTTCGTGGGTTACACGCGGATTTTCAGTGCCCCAGAAGCGTAAATTTTGCTTATTTACGTACCCGCTAAGATGGAAATGGGCCTCATCACTCATGATTATTTTTGATGAAAAATCATCTTCATTATTGCTCAAATAAATAGTCACCAATATTCCGCGTTCTGGAGCAGTGTAGCGTAACATTGTTTATTAACGTGTATTTTGCATGTGTTTACTACACAAATGTCAAAACAGAACTGACATTAGGGGCCAATCGCAAAATTTATAGCATTTTCTTATAGCATTTTCTAATGGACTTATACGTGTACATTAGACCGTACCACCTTACAGGCAAAAAAAAAAAGTTCACCGTACACCCTCAAATATAAAGTATTTTAACAAGAAAATTTCGAAAATGTTTTTTTTTTTTTTTTTTTGGCCGAACGTAGGGGTCGCCATTTTATATTTTTCGTTATATCTTCGCCATTTACCGTTGGATCCTAAAGTGTTGTATATCAATGTTTTTTGTCTCGCAGAGACCGATGTTTTCCTCGAAGGAGCCATTGACCTCAAGTAACCTGTTCTAGTATTAACCCACCAGATCTCAGTTGCTACCACCTTAATGTACTCCTCTAATATTTTAAAATGAAAGCTCGCAAAAAGGCAATAAACTTTTGCTAGAAAAGTATTCCAATAATTCCAGCGGAACTATTATTTTATTTTTTTTTAATTTTTTTTTGTTGCCGAATGTAGGGCATTTTTATTTTTTTTGTCATATCTTCTGTATTTACAGTGGATCTTAAAGGGTTATATATCAATGTTTTTGTCGCAATGATACCAATTTGTTACATCGAAAATCATTGACCTCAAGCACCCTTTTATACTACTTAAGGGGTAAAACCTACGTAAAAAGCCTATATATAAAAACTTCCTTTTTTTATTTTCTTTATTTACGGAGATGTGTTGACAAAGATTGGTTTTCACAAGATTTATGAAAGAGTACAAAAAAATATTTGTTTTACACAAAGTTTTACAAAATAATAGTATATTTACAAAAGAGGTCCACGGCACGCAGCATTACTTAATCAATTTTTTATGGATTTCTCTGAAATTTATAATGCATATGGAAAACTAAATTATCTATGGATGCGCGAGATATGGGTGGAGACTTATTAACACTTAAAAAAAATCAACCTTCAAGGTTGTTGTCACTTTATTAATTAATTCTTTCTTATCAATATTACAATTATTTATACTAAAAGAAATGCAGATTAAGCTTTAAAATAATAAGTGCAAAAAAATACAGAACAAATTTGTAAAATGCTGGTTAAACTAAATTGTTATTTTTATGTTGGCTTATGCGGAAGATCATATTGCAAAATATTAATTGGGTTAACAAAAAAATATTAATAATTCAACTAAATAATTTCTTATGTCTAGAGCGTTGACTTTTGTGTTGTTGTTTTTACATTTAAGCCAACCTAGGTGGTTTTGCTGGTGGAGTTGTTGTTGTAGATGATATTATGGGGGTTTCCATAACTCCTCCCCCCTTAGAGTGGAGCGATGACCAAAAGTTTTGACGGTCAGGAGCGACTAAACTTGTTGTAGGTAGTTCTTTTACATCATATTTTGTTTTCCGTTTTATTGCAAAAATTATTATGATAATGAGAATTATTGCTGCTACTAAACCATAGTTTATATGTCTATGTAGAACTGTTCGAGTCGATAAGATTTCGATTGCCAATTTATTCTTTAGGTGGTATTCTTTGAGCTTAGGTATACTCAAACTTTCAATTGTAGAAAAAGGTTTTATATTTACTTCAGCTGTTGTGTTAATAATAAAATCATCCCAATAAATGTTTGGATTTCCTCTGTATACTATTTCATTAATAGTGACATCACAGTTATTAAAATGTATTAGTAGATTTCCTTCAATACTTAGTTCCTTCGAATCGCATGATGTCTTTATTTTGGTTGGTGGTAAGTTTGTTGCTAACACAAATCCGTGTTCTGGTTGAGATATTTTGGTAATTTGGCCAACATCGTTTAGATTACAGGTAGCTTCTTGGTTGTTTATAATTTTGCCGAAGCATGGAGATTTTTCTAAAGCTTCTTGTTGTAGGCTCTCCTTGCAGTAGAACAGGTTTTCGATTTTTTTGCATAAATTGTCAAAATATTGAATTTTTTTATTGTTATAAATTGTATATGGTTTTATAATCATTTCTTTGGTTTTATTAATTGGTATGGGAATTGTATGAGAAATTGTGAATTGTTCTGGAGGGATATGAGGAATGAGAATATTGAAAATTATATTTGTATTATTGTAGTACGCTTGTAATTCTAGTAGCTCATACAAATGTTCTATGGTTTCAACTTTAATAGACTGGTTTCCTAAATTATTCTCGATTTCTTTTAGTTCCTCTATATTTAAGATCATTTTTGGTATGATCCCGAGTGAGGATAAAGTCATTGCTTCAGAAATACTTGTGATATGATTTGTTAGTAAATCGATATGATAGTTTATTTGATTAAGGTATTGAATATCGCTTATAAGTTTGAAGTTGGAGAAGATGCCATTTTGAGAGTTTTGTAGTGATTTAACAATAATATCTTGTTCGGTATTTATATGGTTTGTAATATTTTCTAGTCTTTCGACAATTTTAGTATTAAGTACATCTTGTTTATTTGTCCCGATCTGTACTTTAGTTGTTAAATTAAATATTGCTTCATTAATACGGGTAGCATCATTGCTATCCATGTTACCTGTAATGAATTTTACTACTGATCCTATGCCATTAAATAATCCTCTTTTATTGCGATATCTGGGTGTTATTGAATTTAATTTGTTTTTAAGATCTGTTAATTTAAAGTTTGTCATTTTTAACGATCCTTTGTTATAGTATGATGATGTGAAATGTTTTAATGATTCTTCGATTTTCATGATATTGTTTTTATATGAATCGAGTTTAATGATATGTATGAGATTGGTGTAATCTGTTATTGTTTTAGCCGTTCCTAATTTTATTTGTAATAACCCTTGGGTATCGGATAGATTTTGTATGTTAAGTGTTTGTGCGTGTATTGTGGTTATTAGTCTGAAAAAGATGGTATATTATTTTAAATTTCAAAATCGTTTTTTCTTTATTTTTGATTTGTGTAATTTTTTGTTTTCTGTAGTAATTAATGTGACTTTGTTATTTCTCTTTATTTTGTGTTTAGTAAATCTTGGTGTAAGTTTATTTCTTCTACATTCTTTTCTATATATATAATCATTTTCGTCGTAATTTATAGGGTCTTGCCTATTTGCATTAAGTTTCTCTATGCGCTTATCTGTATCGGATTGTAGTTTATTTCTGATACAATCATATAACTGAATTTGAAATTGATTGATTTTGGAAAGATATTCATGTTCATTGTTGAATGTGATCTCGCGATCGAATTTATTTGTTCTGCCATAAAAAAGTTCAAAGGGTGTTAGTTTTGTGGAGGAGTGAATGGCATTATTGTATGTTATTAGAGTTTCAGTCAAAATATCGTCATGATCCATTTCTAATTTTTTATTTTTTATTTTTTCTGTTATTAATCTATATATTTCAGTTAATGTTGAATGAAGTCTTTCAACGGGGGCATTACTACTTGATTGTTGAAAGGAAGTGAAGTGCAAATTAATCTGATATTGTTTACAAAAATCTTTAAATAGGTTTGAATTGAATTCGGTTCCTTGGTCACAAACAATTTTGTTAGGGATGCCATGCATACTCAGAAAATGTTTTAAAGATTTTATCACACAAATACTATTTCTAGCCGTTAAAGTGTATGCCGCAGAAAATTTAGAAAATTTATCTATAATTGTAAGAATGTTTTTAGCGTTAATTGTGTAAATGTCTATGTGAATTATGTCTAACGGTTTGGTTGGTGTTGGCGGTTTTTCAAATATAGTTTTGGGAGGGTTCCTATCGTACTTAAGCCTTTGGCATGCATCGCAATTATTTATTGTTTGCGATATTTTAGATTTCATGTAGGGAAAATAATATTCACGCTTAAGGTGATCTAAGGTTTCTGTAATGCCTCTATGGTTGTTATTTTCATGATAGTCCTGAATTAATTTATCTTGGTTATCGTTTTCTTTTACATCTTTTACCATTTCAGTGCATCTAACCAAACGAAATATCTTACTTTGTGAAAAATGTTTTGAATATACGTTTTGAATCAAGCGAAAAGTTTCGTCGTCAGTAAATATTGCGGTAGTTTTATTAGGAGCAAGGTGGTTCTTTAGAATTTCTGTTATTATTTCTTCTGTATAATGGGGGTAAGTAAAGGTTTTTCTATATCTATTTTTAAAGATAACTTCAAGTTTCATATGGTAATTGGAGTTTCCTTTCTTAAATAGAGTTTGTAAATTAAAATCATTTATTGGTTTTTCCGAAATAGGTATGCCATCATTAATATTTTCTTCTGCAGAGTGAATTGTACTTCCTGATGTGCCTTGGATAGATTCTGTATCAAATGTATTTATATTTTGATCAAATGGAGGATTAGTTTTTATACGGCTAAGTGCGTCTGCATTAGTATTTAGTTTTCCTTTTTTGTAAACTATTTCGTAGTCGTATTCTTCTAATTTTAATCGCCAACGGACAAGTTTTGAGTTTGGTTCTTTAAGACTCATAATCCACGTTAGGGGTTTATGATCCGTTATGATCCTGAAGCGGTGACCGAATAGATACGGTCGAAAATATTTGGTAGCCCAAACTATGGCCAGAAGCTCTTTCTCTATTGTTGAATAATTTATTTCTGATGATGTTAGTGTGCGGCTTGCATAACAAATTGGTTTGTCGCTTCCAATTGGACCTTGTGACAGGATGGCTCCAATTGCGTAATTACTCGCATCTGTTGTGAGATTAAACGGTTTTGAAAAATCGGGATATTGTAAAATTGGGTCATTTGTTAAAAGACTCTTGCAGATTTCAAATGTTTCTTTATATTTATCATTTATTATAACAGGTTGGTCTTTTTTAAGACAAGCTGTAAATGGTTTTGTTATTTTGGCAAAATCTTTAATAAATTTGCGGTAGTATCCCAAAAGACCTAAGAAAGATTTTATTTCTTTCTGGTTGGTTGGAATTGGAAAATTTTGAATAACTTTTATTTTATCAGGATTCGGTTTTACACCTTCGGTTGATACAATATGACCTAAAAAAGCGCATTCCTTATGTAGGAATTCTGATTTTTCTAGCTGTACTTTGAGATTGGCTTCTCTAAGAGCTGCAAAAACTTTTTTCAGATTCTCAATATGTTCTTGAAGAGAAGTGGAATAGATGATTATGTCATCTAAGTATACTAGGCACACGGTTCCTATTAGATCTTTAAGAATATAGTCCATCACTCGTTGGAACGTGGATGGGGCATTTTTAAGGCCAAATGGCATTCTAACGAACTCATAGTGACCTCCTTCTACCGTGAAGGCAGTTTTGGGTATATCTTTTGGGTTCATCTCTATTTGATGAAAGCCACTTGCCAAGTCTAATGTGGTAAAATACATACATTTCCCTAGTTTATCTAAAATTTCGTTGATGTTTGGTATTGGGTACCTATCTGATATTGTTTTTTCATTTAATTTCCTATAGTCTATTACTAGACGCCATTTACGTTTCCCACTAGCATCTAATTTTTTGGGCACTATCCACACTGGTGCTCTCCAAGGTGAAAAGCTTTCTCTAATTATACCTTGATTTAGCATCTCTGAGATTTGTCTTTTGACTTCTTCTTTGTGGATGTGTGGATATCTATAGGATTTTGTGTAAATAGGAATGTCATCTTTTGTGACTAAATTATGTTTAATCTTGTTAGTAAAGGTAAGAGGTTGATTTTCCTGAAAGAAAATGTCTTCGAATTCCTTACATAATTTGGTTATTACCCGTTTTTCTTCAGAATTTAAGTGATCAACTCTCAGATTTTCGATTAAATTAATGCCGTTTTCAGAAGAACATTCTAAATTAATGTTGTTAAATTCTATGCAATCTGAATTGGTTAATAGTTCTACTTTTATTGGACTTTCAATTAGAATTACTTTGTTGGTGTCGGATTTGTTGTTTACCTCAACAAAGCTGTACCAGTTTTTTGCGTTATATACACCAGTAGAGATTGTTACTTCTGGTTGTATGATTACATTAGGAATAAAGAAATCACCGTTTTCGATGTCTACAGGTACTTTAATAATAGCTTTTGTTTTCGGGTTTATTAAGAATTTCCCTGAAGTTAAATTCGGTTTGAAAAGCAATGGAATGATCGTGTTTCTTGTTATTAATTGTTTGTTTTCAAGATCGATTTTTGCATTTAATTTAGTAAGAATATCCAATCCAATTAGACCATCAAAATAGTTGTGAAATTTGAATATAAAAAATTCTAACTTTGTGTTTTCTTGAAATTCTACGAAAGAGGGCATGTTTACTTTTGAATTTAATTGATGTTTGTTGAGAACTGTAGTTATTGTTATTGGTGCGCATTTTTCTATTTTTAATCGCTTGGTGTATTCTGGATTGATGAACGATGCGGATGCACCTGTATCTATTAAAAATCGGAGTGGACGTCCGAATGGTGATGAAATATTTATGTAAGGGAGGTAATTACCATGTTTATTAATATCTAAGTATCCCCTTGATTCCTGGAGGCACTGAATTGAAAATTTTCAGGATCTGATATTTCGTTATAGTTATCCATATTTGGTAAATAGTTTGGGATATTATAGTCTTCGGAAAAGGTGTTTTCAGTTGTGTGATCAATTTGGTGCAGTTCCCTTGGGAATCTTCGTGTTTGTTGGCTTGTATTTCTATGGTGTGTATAGCCTGAGCTAGTGTCCATTGGTTCTGGTGTCTGATAGTTGTGATTTGGTTGCGGATGTTTTATGTTATTTAATTGGGTTTGGTTATTTTGAATTGTATGATTGTTAGTTTGTCTTGGTGTTTGTGAGTAGAAATTGTGTGGTATCTGAGGCCTATTGTATGATTGATTGTTAGTTAACCGTGGATTATATGTAGGAGGATTAAAATATTGTGGTCTAAAGTTATTACCTACATGTGTTCTTGGAGTGAATGGTTTTTGATAATGAGGAAATGAATATTGTGGAGTATAATGCTTCTGAGTTTCTTGTTTTTTAATTAGGATTCTGTTTTCTTGTCTAATATAAAACATGTTTTGCTCTGTGACGCAATATGAAAAGGCTATTGGAAGTGTCTCTGGTTTCATAGCTCTTATAGAAGATCCAAGTGGTTCTCTAAGGCCAGATAAAAATGTATTGAGGCACATTTTGGCAAATAGATCGCGTTTTGCAGCGATAATGTTAGGATCGATTTCATGAATCATTAAGTGATTACTAATCGTAGCTTGAATTTCTACCACTGAACTATAAAATTCTTCTAGTGTTCTATTATTTTGTTTCAGCTGGTGAAGATCACGAATTAGTGAAGTTTCATTACGTTTGTCGGAGTAATGGAGAATTAGATTATTTTTAATGGTTTCCCATCGAAGGTCTGTGCTATACATATTTAATATTTCGTTGGCTTCTCCTTCGACTTTATTTCTTATAGCTCGTAAAATCATTTTTGCAAAAGAAGTGCCATCAATTGGTGTTAATACGGAGAGTATTTCTTCCACATTATTAATGAAATCGTAGAGTAATCTAGGATTACCATCGAATTTTGGAAGATCCTTGACGGCATCTGGGATTCTTAAGGAATCCAAGATATTTTTAACATTCGAGGGTGGATTAATATTATTTCCACTATTCTCACTTACACTCATGTCTGTTTCTGGTATTGGAACAAGAACTCTAGGAAAGATTTGATAAGGACGAAATCTAGGCATATAACAGTTGCAAAGGATTTAATTTCACAAACTTGTTAAAAATTGATTCAACTATAAAATATTCACAGATTTGTAAACGTTAATATTTTCCGTTTTCAAAAATATTCACTGACTATGTATATAAAATATTTTTTGTTATAATTAATACACAATTGTTCCCATAAATAACTTTTAAAAAAAAAAAAAATTTCCAATAATAAAATTTCTTTTTACAATATTAATAAAAACACTTCTTTCTTAATTTAAATTTTAAATTTTTATTTTTAATTTGTTTTACCATATACTTTTATTTTTTTATTATTTTATAATTCAATATTTGACTTACACAAAAATAATCAGCATCGTAGGTTCGTGTTCCTTTTTTACGATAATCCGTCGTACTGGAACTGGAAGACTGCGCCAGATATGGGTGGAGACTTATTAACACTTAAAAAAAATCAACCTTCAAGGTTGTTGTCACTTTATTAATTAATTCTTTCTTATCAATATTACAATTATTTATACTAAAAGAAATGCAGATTAAGCTTTAAAATAATAAGTGCAAAAAAATACAGAACAAATTTGTAAAATGCTGGTTAAACTAAATTGTTATTTTTATGTTGGCTTATGCGGAAGATCATATTGCAAAATATTAATTGGGTTAACAAAAAAATATTAATAATTCAACTAAATAATTTCTTATGTCTAGAGCGTTGACTTTTGTGTTGTTGTTTTTACATTTAAGCCAACCTAGGTGGTTTTGCTGGTGGAGTTGTTGTTGTAGATGATATTATGGGGGTTTCCATAACTCGCGTAGGAGTTTTTGATAGGTCAAATACTTTTTGACTTAGAGCTGTTTCTTTACGAGTATAAAAAATAGATATTTTGACTTTAACACTTCGCTGTTTTGTCAAAAATTAATATACCCAAAAACTCATACGCTTTTCTTTAGATAATTTAGTTTTCTATATAAAGTGTATGTTTCAGAGCGATCCACCTAAAATTTTTTAAATTATGCTGAGTGCCGTGGATCACTTATAAAATAACACAAATTTTAATCGATCATATTTTGGCGTGATTGAAGTTGGCTGTATTATTTGAGTCAAGAGAACTTCAATATGGACTTCTTAATAGCTATTAGTTGCGATGGAACTCCTACCAACACTGGCTACAAAAATGGAGTCATTGTAAGAATGGAACGCCATTTACAGAGACCTTTGCAATGGTTCGTATGCCTATAATTTAACCAAATTATATATGCTTTTTACGTAGGTTTTACCCCTTATGTGGTATAAAAGGGTGCTTGAGGTAAATGATTTTTGATGTAAAAAATTGGTATCATTGCGACAAAAACATTGATATATAACCCTTTAAGATCCGACTGTAAATACAGAAGATATGACAAAAAAATTAAAAATGCCCTACATTCGGCAACAAAAAAATTAAAAAAAAAAATAAAATAATAGTTCCGCTGGAATTATTGGAATACTTTCCTAGCAAAAGTTTATTGCTTTTTTGCGAGCTTTCATTTTAAAATATTAGGGTGGTTCATTAAGGTGGTAGCAACTGAGATCTGGTGGGTTAATACTAGAACGGGTTACTTGAGGTCAATGGCTCCTTCGAGGAAAACATCGGTCTCCGCGAGACAAAAAACATTGATATACATTACTTTAAGATCCGACGGTAAATGGCGAAGATATAAAGAAAAATATAAAATGGCGACCCCTACGTTCGGCCAAAAAAAAAAAAAAAAACATTTTCGAAATTTTCTTGTTAAAATACTTTATATTTGAGGGTGTACGGTGAACTTTTTTTTTGAGGTACGGTCTAGTGTACATATATGTGTTTATAAAGTTCTTGGAAATTTTTTGAATATATTTTGTTGAAACAGACAACAAAATTTATATTTTGAATAACTGTAAACGAAAAATTAAACCACATACTTTCCGTTTTGTGGAAATTAAAAAAAAATATAAATGAAACTGAAAAAATCGGCAAATGATAATTAGTGTCATTTGCCGATTTTTTCAGTTTCATTAATATTTTTTGATCAAATGTAAAAAAAGTTAAAATAAATATTCATTTGAAAAATAAAAATATGTTCTTTTATTTTAAGCCAAACTCAAAAATTTTTTATTAAACTACAAATACCATATGTATATTTTAGAAGTATTTTATGTAATATCAGTTATACTGCACAACTGGGGCTTAAAAATTGTATTTATTTTTAAATATATTTTTTTATAATCTTAAATTTATGTATTTAACATTTAACATTTCCTATAAGATATTATACATCTATAGGTACTATAATTTAATTTATTTATTTATTTATTTATTTATATACTTAATAAAAACTGGCTAATTATTTGATCTACAAACAGTAACCACGATGTATTAAAAAAATCCATGGATAAATTTCAAAGTTAAGAGCAGTTATATTAAAGTAAAATTTTTAAGACGAAAATAGAGTTCTTTTTCCTCAAGATTTGTTTTTGTTAAAATAAGTTTGTTCAACCTGTTGTGTTGTTGATGTTTTAATTTCAAGTTCTAATTTCTAACTTATTAGCCTAATTTTGTGATTTATTAGCTTAATTTTTACCACATTGTTTCTTCCATAGAAGCTTATCGATCTTCGTTTTGCAATTTCCTTTACAAATTTCTTAAAATTCCAATATCTGCCTATGGCACGGAATAAAACTTAATATTGCAAAATAACGTTTGTAACATTAATACGTTTCTATCTGCAGGCAGTTAAGAGATGTATTTTCCCCCTTTTGAATCCCCATTATTATCAGTACAAGTACCCTAGTAACGAATTAGCTCATCCTCCGATGAATATTTATTATATATTCTAAATTTCTGATGTTTAGGGATTTTTATAGTGAATTGAGGATTTCATATTTTCATATTATTTTTTTTTGAAATTATTGATATAAAAATCGTTTTACATTTCATTACCATTAAAAATGCACCGAATATAATTAGTATTGACAGATAAGTTTTCGAAAAACGTTAAAAAAATCGCTAAAATAGAAAAAATATTTATGTTCCAATTTATGAATATCACTAAAATTTAGCCTTGCTCTATTCCATTTCTTTCCCAGTGTTTATCGTTTTATTTCTACTCGTTTCCCATTCCATTTCGTCCCCAATATCTAGTGTTTCTCTTCCACTGGTTCTACATTCCACCCCATTTCGTTCCTTTTATATAGTGTTTCAATTCCACGTCTTCTCCTCTCCATCTTGTACACCTTATTTATTGTTTTACTTTCACTTGTTCCCCGTTGCTGATCGAATATTTCAATTCCACTAGTTCCCTGTCACATTATATTTCATTCTTCTTGTAAAGTGTTTCAATTCCACTCATTGTCTGTTTCAGTCCATATCGTTTCCTATTTTTAGTATTTAATTTCAAATCGTTCTTATATTTCAGGTTCCTAGTAACGGCCGTTAGAGGCGTTACTTTCCTCTTTGAAGGACTTTTTTACTACGTTCCTGGCGAAAATTCCAAAAAGTATCTCATCAGTGAGAAGAGTTTTGGGTAGGCGTTTAAGGAAGAACTTTATATCCTTGGGACTACATTTTTACTAGACGAAATTCCAAGAAGTACCCTATCAGTAAATTAACATAAACTCTAATTGAAACATATTTTATATTTCGGGTTTTTAACCAATGCGGCTTCAGCAAGCCGTTAAGGGAAACCCCCAAAAAGTACATCATCAATGAAAAGTACATCATCAACCCTAAGCAACAGATATTTTCAATTTTATGTTTCCAGCCAGATGGGTTTGGGCAGGCCGACTTTCAGCACCTATTTTTACCATGTTCCCGTCGGAAATTGCAAAAACTACCTTATCAGTGTCATACAATATTTTCCAAGGAAAGCATATTTTTATGCCCTTCACCACAGGTGGAAGGGTATATATAAGTTTGTCATTCCGTTTGTAATTTCTACAATATTGATCTTAGACCCTATAAAGTACATATATTCTGGGTCCTTATGAAGAGCAAAGTTGATTTAACGATGTCCGTATGTCCGTCTGTGTGTTGAAATGGGTTTTCCTAAGAACCCAGACATGATGAGGACTTGATTGTTTTTTATTTCTGTTCCATGTGATCCATTTCTGTTTGCTATTAAAAATCAGACAGATCGGGTAATAAATGGCTGAGATATTAGCAAAAACCAGGAATACCTTAAATTTTTCTGGTAAAATCCATTTGTTTAATATGTATGTAGAATTTTACGCTTAACAAACACATCCATGTGTTAAAATTATTTTCTTTCATCTCCACCTTTTATACACAAACAACACACATACAAAGATTTGTCATTTAAATAAAAACTAAACAAATCTCTAATGAACGAAGACTTTTATATATGTACCTCTATTGACGATGATTTTGTGTGAGGTTCAATAGCACAGTTGTCTAGACGCTATGTCACAAATACTTTTTTTTTTAAGGCCGCGGGTTCGAGGTTCGAATCCCGGTCAATTCACATTTTTTTTATTATTTTTTATTATTATTATTTTATTATTTTTTTTTTGTTTATTTTTGGTTTTTTTTAACATTTAATAATTAATTTATATAAAATTTTATATTAATAATTAAATAATGCATAAATAGGCTAAAAACATTAACATTTTTATAAAAACCCTCTGATACAAACAAAATACAAACGTTTTTATACCCTTCATCACAGGTGGAAGGGTCGCGGGTTCGAATCCCGGTCAATTCACTTTTTTTCACTTAAGATTTTTTTAGTTTATTTTTTGTTTTTTTTTAACATTAACCATTTAATATTTAATTTAAATAAAATTTTATATTAATAATTAAATAATCCATAAATAGGCTAAAAACATCAAAATTTTTATAAAAACCCTCTGATACAAACAAAATACAAACGGTTTTATTTCTATTTTTTGCTCCGATTTAAAAGAATTTATAAACAGATTTTTAAACCATTTTATTTCTCATATATTAAGAAAATTTTATACATAATTTCCCTTTGAGTGCAACTATTTTAGGTCATAACTTTTAATAATTTATAAAAAAAATATAAACGAAATAAAATCCCAAATGCAAATTTTCCAGCTAAATAAAACGTTTTTGTAGAAATAAAACACATGCAGTTTTAGTGATTTCTTTTAACGATTTGTTGGAATTCTTTTCTTTCACCTCTTCACCTTTTATACACAAACAACAAACACTATTCTAGAGCTGTAATATGACCTATGGATACGTCTTATATAGCAAAAGATCGAAAATCTTTAACTAAAACTCTGAAATATCGGTTCAGATACAAAAAAGTTATGCCAAAACATAAATTTTTTTTAAATACCTATTTTCTGGAAACATAAATCTTCCCGAGTCCAAGTTTTATCACCAAACTAAATGGTTAATTTCCTCCGGCGTCCGTATATAAATCTGTCCATTCCATATATGTCCATATATAAACTTCAGTTTTTTCCCAACCATGGTGAAGGGTATATAAGATTCGGTATAGCCGAATTTAGCCGCTCTTACTTGTTAATTTCATGCTTAACAAATTTCCAAAAATCCCATACTAGCGGATATTTGCGATGGGTAGGAAACCTCATACTAAATTTTATGTTTTTAGAAGAAATAACCGCTTGTCTATGACAAAACCTACTATTTCAACAAGAGTATGTGCGTCAAGTTAACCCCTCACCTAGATACATGTTGTTCTTAATTTTCAGATAAGGAGTTTTTAGATAAAATTTCAATTTGGCATCTAAAGTAATGCAAATGTAAGGTGTAAGATTCCAAAGTAATACAAGCATGATAATACCAATAAATTACCAATGTTTTGCTGGGATATAAAAATTTTTCATTAAATTAATGTAAAAAAGCGTATAAGTGATATTGGTAGCAGGCAACACGCCTTAATATTAATTGAGTGAACAATTCCCATATCTTATTTAACATAATTTGTCATAACTTCGGAAGTTATCCTAGGATTTTTGTAGTATATACTTTGTTTTGTTTGCTAGAGTATGGGCTCTACATTCATTAAATAAAATATAAAATAAAAAGTTGTGCAAAAATTCAGATAAACTTTTTAATACGTTTTTAACTATTGCTAAGCTAAGCTAAGGGATGGTCCAAACATAATGCACAATATTAATTGTAAATAAAACAAAAAGTTTTCTGATAATTATCTTAATATTTATATTATGATAGAAGGATCTATGACAGTTATGTGTGAAACAAAATAACGGCCAAATGCTCACCTTGGCTTCGAGGGCATACCTCTATCCGATGGTCCATATTTTCAATGACCCTGAGACATAATTGAGGTTCAATTTCATTAATATGCCAAGTTATCCCATGCTTTAGCTCTTGAATTGTTCTTAGTTTATTGACATACACTTTTTTTTTTAAATATCCCCAAAGAAAGAAGTTCAATGGTGTCAAATCACATGATCGTGGCGGCCAAATAACATCGCTACTATTTGAGACATTGTATTTCTCGCCCAAAAGAGCCATTGTTTCGTTGCCTGTGTGGCAAGTGGCACCATCCTGTTGGAACCACAATCGTCGAGGTCCATATCCTCAATTTCTGGCCTCAAGAAATCCGTTACAATCTCGCGATAGCGAACACCGACGACGAGACGAGGTTGACGGCTTTTCTGCCACACTATCGCGAACAACAGCAATGTTTTTCGCAGAACGAACTGCGCGACCTTGCACAGGTGTTTTCACATTTCCTTCAGACCCGGTTTCCTGAAATTTTGGCAAAAATCTTCCGATTGTGGACACATTAGGCCGATTATGCTGACCATAAATGCATTTTGATTTGAACGTCCATTTTCGTAAAAGGCTTCAACAATCTTAACGCGCAGTGCAATTGTGTGCCTATAAATGGTTGAATTCGTCAAACACTGAAACAAAGAATTGCCAAATTAAGTTGGGAAAAAAACTTGACGTTAAGTTGTGACTCACAATTAACATCGGGTAATATGTTGGGACCACCCTTTATTTAAGAACAATGTCCTAAAACTTTGTTTCTAACTTGATTGTTTTTTTTTTTTTAATTAATATCACCTAGAAAGAGATAGATTGCTCCAGGCCCGAGGTAAATCAATATTAGTCAAATTTGCTGTGACGAAAATATCAGAAATAAAAAACTAGTTTACAAAAAAAAAATGTGATTTTTTTAGTTTATTTCGGAAAATATTCTAAAATTTGCCCTTATCAATATCCTCAATTAATAAGATATTTAGATAAATTTCCGTTTCCAAACCCACTGTGTAATATTTTTACCATGTGTTGATACTTTTGTACAAGTAAATCAACAATTTATTACAGCTTAATTGAACAAATTTTAATAAATCACATGCACATATCAAATTTACTACGATAGGATGTACATATACGCATAAACAAACACACTACTGCATACAAAAATGCATATGTATGCATAAACATGAGATAAACCTAGACATATTTCAAAACCATATAGACAAACCAATTTTCAGCAACGAAGTTTAATAACAGATGGACAAGGCTTAAAGATGTATATATGTATGTATATGTTATGGGTTTTAAGGCTACAGTATTAGTTCTACATGTATGTACATATAAATGGTGATATGCAGTGATGTAAGTATATATTTCAAGTTATTAAGCCAAAAAGTCTTAAGAGAATTTAACAACAACAACAACCACACTTGTAACATCAACAGCATATGTCAGCCACATCAGATACGACAAAAATAACAATAATAGAGAGACAACACATCATTGTCAACTTCATCATTTACGATAAATGTTTGACTATTAGACCATGCATGTTTAATACTATACATGAGACTTTCCATACCAACTGCCGCGCTATAGAAAAAAGTAGCTGGGATTAATATCATACATTTAGTATTTATTCCCAAGAAGTCGTCCTTTGCAAACCACTTCTATCATTGCTTCCCGGTTAATGCATTTTTTTGTTTAAAGTAATTCTGGATAACTTAAAAACATTACATCTTTCATTGCTTCCAAAGTATCCGTTTAAATATCTTGATATAAATACATACAAGAATTAAGAATTCTAGAATTCAATAATTTGGGACACCCTATAACGCACATATACCCTTTGTATTATGTAAGAATGTATTTCAAAAATGTGTGTCCAAATGGAGTATGTTTGTAACTTTTGGTATGTTGAGAAAATATATAAAAAAAAAAATGTTTGTTGTTAAGAGTATGTTTTCTGTTGAAAGTCCCTTAAGTAACAAATCACAAACATACTTAATTCATACATAAAGATTTTTGATTTAAACAAATAGTTTAGCAAATTCTACACTAAAAAAAAGCTAGTGAAGTTAGCAAAAACAAATTGTTGAGCAAGCAAAGTTTTACTCAAGAGGTGGTTCCAGCAAAATAAGCATACTAGCTTTATGAAAAATTAGAAAAAGAAAGCAAAGTTAGCAAACTAGCTTTATTGAAAATTAGCGAGCTGATTTTTGGCAAGAAAAAAACTAAATTCACCAAAATTTGTGGTTACTTTTAGTAGATATTATTGTTAACATTCAGGATCATTTCATCCACTATGTGCTGTCCACAGGGGGTGTTTTGTCATCACAACTTTGCACTCTGGTTACTGATGAGCTTCTTATATTACTGAACGATCTAGGGTTCTAAGTCTATGGTTCCATCACTGGTAGGGATGGGAGAAGAATTTTTGACCTCAAGCAACAGACTATAAAACACACTCATAAGTAAATGGGGTCAAGAACAGATCCGAAAGTATTCTGGTACCTTTAAATAAGTGTAAGAAGCTCGACTTGATAAAGCTATTGGCTTTTTTGACTTTTTTATCCAGAGTTATTTCAAGATACCTCTGCATAGAACCGTTGTTTATAATTACATACCTATCAGATGAATTTTAGTAGGGTGTGGCGCCTAAGGACTCAGCTGATTTACTTGTCTTGCAAACACCGTCGTGAGACCAATGGTCTGTGATGGTCGCCCAAGATAGAGCGAAACCTGTCAAAATGGGCGCTTTAGTGAATAAAGCGCTTCGCCTGTGTGAGCATAACGTGTACAACTAACGCCATTAGTATCTTGGTAACTGACTACGCCTGAATTGGAGCTTTAAGTCTCCGGGAGTTTGATAATATCAAGCGAGGTGACCTGCGGGGCCACATGAAAATGACAGGGTTTGCTTATTAACAACCCACTGCCCAGGGTCAGAGAAAAGATGTTACCAATATAAATTTTTGTTAGAGCTGGGGCAACCGGGTCAATATTCAATGTTCACTTCTGATGGGTATGTGTGTGTATGGGCCTCGGGTGTCTTAGAAGGGATACACATATTTATATTCTTTCGGACAGTCAAGAGGTATTAAGGTCATTATTGTTCTATGACTTGATTCTGGACTGCAATTAGTTTCTCAATAGACTCGTTGGCCCTGAAACTCCAGGAAACTTCTTTCCCTGAATAGAAAGGACTTCAGGAGCTTAAGAGTATTTCTCACTAAACACTGCGGTCTAAGGTACCATTTATGTAATAAAGGTCTGTCTGATTCCGACACTTGTAGGTTCTGCGAATTGGTTGTTGCTACAGCCGAACATATACTTTGAGATTTCTTGGTGGTTTAATGTTAGAATTTTTCGGATTTGAGATCATAATTATGAGAGCAGATGGAAAAAGATGTGAGTTTTAGGGCTGGAGGGAGTGGCACACTCTCGACTTAAGCAACCAAATGTATATACACTATCTCCGTTTGGAAATCTGTGCCTGGTAGGATGATTGGCTTCATTGGAAGCCTCAAAAGTAAAATGAGGCTGTAATTAAGATAGATGTTTGGTCGCGGTGCATAGGGCCTCACTATTAGATTAGTTTAATTCCAAATAGGACGCTATTTATAAATATTTTATTTTACTTATAATTTAAATCATAAATAATCACTTAAACAAAACGGAGTTAACATAATATTTTAAATTTTTGGTGTATATTCTAATTATCTAAATACACACGTTTTTGGCGTACTACATTTATCCAGCTGTGACATCTACCTCTTCATCACCAAACAGATTCTTGCTGACAACCGTATTTATTGCCAATCGAATGGTTCAATTGCAGCAACCGAATTTTTCGGTTGTGACCAACGAATTGCTATTAAAGCAACCGAAATACTGTCGATACAGGCAAACTACTAATGTCTCAATTGGTTTTTAGCTGCCACAACTGTAAAATTCGGTTACCACAACCAAACCATACGATTGGCTACAAATTCGGTTGTCAGCACGAATCTGTTTTCTCTGTGTTGTTTATAGCAGTGTTGTCCTTACTATAAATGTGTTGATCAGCACGTGTTTGGCAAAAAAAAATTTTAAAATATTAGTTCAAACACAATTTCAAAAAAAAAACAATTGGTAAAAACTAGTATACTTGATACCACTTTTATACATTTCTCTACCAACTTATTTTTGTAAGTGTATTTATAAAGGCAATTTAGCAAATTGCTAAATTCTTTTAAATTGGTTTCTTTTGTCACTCTTTACCCTTGCATTACCTCATCTGATCAATAGTGCATTTATGTTGATGATGCTGTCGATTATATTTACTGATGCCTGATAACACATGTTAGACTTATTAAATCAGTTACATGCTAAATGTTGAAATAATAAAATCTTTTGTTATTCAAATATTTGCAATTTTTAGAAAGCATTTGTAAAACATTAATACAAATTTTTGTTTGATTAGCAAATAATGAAAAATTTGTAGAAAATATTTTTCACATAACGAATAATATTCCTACTCCAAGCTAATTAAATTCTCATTTACTGCTATTTATCGATCCGATAAGAATTCTTTGAACATACATTTGTACAAGAATGTATATTTTTATTCTGATTTGTTTGAAAGTTAGGATTTTTTAATCTACATTGTTTGCATTTTGTTAGATTTTTTCCCATCAAAATAGAGCATGATTTCGTTGTGTTATAAGACTGTATATTAAAATGTATTAAAATCTATAAAAGTTTTAAACAATTATCATATTTATTAGTCTAGGTCAATTATTTAGCCAGGATTTTTTAAGAGTCGCTTCATTAAAAAAATTCCAGGGTAAATAATAGGTTTGGTTGGGTCGAATAGAGGAAAGGGTTTTCGACCTTTATAATCACCCGAAAATGGTTAACATACAACTATGAAAGAGAATCGGCATGTTATGCGCTCTTTAAAACTACCCTAACAACCCCCCAGTCTACTTACAGAATTCAGGTATACCTTCAGTTTTCCTAAAATACCCCGCAAACACTCCAAAGACGGTATAATGTCCCCGAGCCAGTGATTTACCCTACTCCTCCAGGAAAAACAAGGGAAGTGCTCCAGGACCTCATAGTCCTCTTCACAGGCCCTACATACCACAGATTTACTCTATTCAGCAAGAATCTGATCGTAGTGAAGAGTGGTCTAAGAGAATTCCCATTCTGTTGGCCTGCCCACATCCGGGTCACTCCAAAATTATCCTCATTCAAGATCTCCTTCTGCATGTTGGTGACCCATTGTAAGCTTCGTTTTCGTCATCTGATATTAAAGGCTTACAGAGACCAAGTGCGATTTGTCCCTGTCATCTCCCTCTGATTCCCCTCCACACTACAGTGTCCGGGTACCCATATAAATTTCAGACGACCGCTGCCAGAATAAGCGTTTAACCTTCTATGGCAGTCCAAAACCGTAGCCTGACTATCAAGGAAGATGACTACATCCCCAGAATAATCAGTCACAGTTAAAAATCGAATGCACTCCGTAATATCCACAATATCCGCTTAAAACCGGTTTAGTTTTCGGAAGCACATTTCCATTGCCAGATCTCCACAAAGAAAACCTAAAGCAGTTCTTTCGTCCGGTTAAAATTCATCAATGTAGATCAGTGTTTTCCCACATCAAATCTTCTCATAATCGAAGGGCAAATAATAAAAAAAGTAGTTTCTTCTTAAATAATAACTCTTGTAGTGAATATGACATATTACTGATATTGAGTGGTCTGGTGCAAAAAAAATACAAAAAATTCTCTACATCAAAAGATATATGAAATTGTACTAATATAAAATAAATTTAATAAAAAATTCAGAAGTATCCTCACATTTACATTCAAAACTTATCAAGTGTTAGACGGATTTTTCCTTCAACACACCTTGTGTATACATATAGCACTAGATCGGCTTAAAATTACATAATAATCATATGTAGTTTTAAGCTATATCCAGTTTTGGGGTCATGTCTGAAATTATCCATCAGTAAAGATGACTAAAGAGTGTGGGCCTTTGTTTTGCTATCGTCGGGCACTGGCACAAGAGGTGGAGTGAAGTTTCCACCACCTCATCCTTCGCTCCATCGTGATGGCTCCATCCATTAGGAAGTCCCATCATCAGTACCGACAATCCAGCATGTTGTAAACTAATAGTCTTTTTGCTATCGGTACATACACCCCGAAAACAGTATAAGTTGTGGCCAAAGTATGTGTTGCCAATAGAAGTTTAGCGGTTACGACAACTATTTGCATATTAAATTATATTTTTAGTTGTGAAAGCCAATATTCAGTTGTCTAATTTAATATTTATGTTCCACATAAATATTATTACGTTCAACAAAATTTTATTAAAAAAAAATTTTATTTTCTGAAATGTTTGCCTTTACTGGGATTTGAACTCGTAAAAAAGGAGTACTAGGCTAGCTCTCTATCCACTAGCCCGCAAACACTTATAAGTTTTATTGACTAATATTGAGTTTAAATAATTTTTTTAGGAAAATAAATACAATCCACAATTCGGTTTTATGATATATTTGATCACGATAACCATATTTGTAGTTACCACTATACTTTTTGGTTCCTTTCCCTCTTTTTAATTCCCAAATGCAATCTTATTGGTATAATAATGGATTATAGGTTATTAAAAAAAAATAAAATCCTTACAAATAAATGTTAATGGTTTTGATCGAATTGCAACCAATCTTTTCTCTGGGTGCATAAAGATATCCTCTGAAGATTTATCTGACACAGCCCGGTATGGCCTTTAAAATGCACTGATCTGCCAAACTCAAAATCGAGCGATAATCAATATTTACCGAATCTCTCGCTGGAGCTTTAGTATCCTAGCATGTCCAAGTGATCTTTAGGTCCATGACCCAAAGGCCACCAGCTTATAATCATGTTTGTTGTTATTTTCCTCGTGAAAAAGGCCAATTGGTAACCAGTGCAGAGTAGTCAATATAACCTTCTTTCGGGTGGTACGAAGAGCACTTGCAGTCAGCAATGCCATTGCCACTTAAATACTGTCGAATGGATACCCCATACATAAGCATGGTGTGATAACTGCATTAAAAAGACAGTTGACATTACGATGGTTGATGCCCCATTTCACACCTATGGCTTTAACCAGCGGTAAGTGCTGGCCTTTGGCACTCTGGCCTGAGTAGTCAGATTCCACCGCAGCCATGTAGCAGGGATGATTTCCAAATACATGGCATTTTGGGAAAGCAAAAGCTCAACTCCATTTAGCCTTGGCATTTTGAACACCTTGATCATTTTCTTAATGAAAAGAATAAAATCCGTTTGCTCTGATTCACCCTCAGTCCACTACATTCACTCCAGTCAGAGAAAAGCTTCATTAGGGACTCCATGAGCACCGACACAATGTCCTGATATTTTCCCGATATGGCAATGGATACGTCATCCAGCTTAGCAACTATTTACATCCTATATGGTCAGTTCACAGAGAATTTTGGGGTGCCTTTCAAAGCCACTTGGCTGCAGTTACAGTGCCAAGCATAGATCTGATTATTCTACGCTTTAGAAAGTTACGAAAAACTCGGTGATGGTATCATCCGGCTCAAATACTGCTTGGCATCACTGAAAGCATCAGTTTTGACGTTCTAAAAGGCGGTTTCCATATATAAAAATCAGCCAATATCTACTCCCTGTATTCAAGCAGTGGTATAAGAGACCCTGTTCAATGGTTTACACTTATGGTGTATATCTATAATTCTCCCTAAGGTCTTTAATAGAAAGGAAGATAGATCCCATGGAATACATTTTTGTACAACACCCAAAAGGTGACATATATATATTTTTTTTAGTAATTTTGCATAATAATACAAAGTTCACGCTTCATTCCATGTCATTTCGTTCCCATAATTAAATGTTTCAATTCCATGTGTCTTACAATCTAATCCATATCATTCCTAATAGCTGCGATGTTCCATTCCATTTTTAGTTTTCATGTATACACAGGGAAAACAGATTCATTGCGACTTCTATATTTATTGGCAACCGAATGGTTTGGCTGAAGCCACCGACTTATTTGTTTGTGACCACCGATATTCGGTTAATACCACAGGATTTTTAGTTAAAACTATATCTTTTAATTGGATCAAAAATAAATTTGCTTGCAGCAAACGAATTATTCGGACTATTCAGTTGGAAAAACATTTAGTTAGCACAATGAATCTTTTTTATACTATAATGAGATTAGTCAAAATCTATAACAAAGTTCGTTAAATTAGTATAAATTCCCATAAATATCTTAGATTTAACATATTAAAAGGACGAACCTAAATTTTTGCTCAGAGACTAAAATTTTTGATGGCTCTTATTTAAAGCTCGAGAGCTGACATATTTTGCATCTCAGCTTTGTCTTAAATTAGTTAAGTGTTGACTTGCTTGGGAGCTTTTTCCATCACTGAATTTATTGCTCTTATTCGAACAAAAAATTCAACTGCCGAAAGGAATTTTGAAAATGCCCAGTCAATAGATGTTAACTATTTTATCTTAATTAAACTCTGTGTTATTTTAAAAATTATGTAAACAACTTTATTTTAAACATCATCGGCGACTTATTTTTTCAGCAATAGCAGCAACTATGGCGGCACCTTTTCCACTGCCATCTTCAGCTAACATAAATTTGCACTGAAAAGAATAATAAATTATAATAAATAAAAATAAGTAGATGTAATGAAGAAATTAAAAGAATTCAATTTCCTTACCTTTTTATCTTTTGTCCATAACGCCGTATAATCTACAATCCATTTACGTAAACGTGGATGATGTTTGTAAACTGAACCATCAATAGCTACCGTAATATTATCACCTTCTTCCTCACCCATACGATTCAAAAGAACTGCTGTATTAAGAGCCACCAATTGAGCAGCTCGTTTTGAAATTAAACCACAAACATAACGTACAATTTTCAAATCATCATTTGAATAATGATCTGTAGCAAACTTTGTGCGCATAATTTGTTCAAGACCATCCCAACTTTCGTTTAATGTACCACTGTGAAGAAATGATAAAATTAAAAATACATCTCATTTACAAATATATTTTTTAAATCACCAAAAATAAGATTTCCTAGAACAAAAAATGAAACTAACAAAACCAAACTTGTTATGCTATTTTTATACTGCAAAAAAAAAAAACTATCTAGTTTTTGATCAAAAGCAACTTAAAACAACTTTTTACTTTTTTTTATACATATTTCTTTTTTAGACAAAAACTAGGTAGTGTTTGTTTAGTCTAAAACTAGATACGTTCATACATTTCAATTGCTAAAAATTACTTCTGCAGTGATGCAAGAAAAAAGAAAGAGTTGACCACAACTTCACATTTAAGGAATCTATTCAAATTTAGACTCTCACATTGATGCGTGATAAAGAAAAAAAATCTAGAATTTACCTTTCTCGACTTGAGCAATTGGGTTGTAAAGAGAGGAGTTCAAAAAGTCACCTGTTTTTGGCTTCAGTAAAATTTTATTAAAATCAGAGATTTTATACTAAGAATACCTTACAAAATATATTCAAAATACTTACTCTTCTATTACAGAAACATTATCCGAACCAAAAGTCCAAGGTTTTGGAAATTGTTCTTCTGCCTGTGTGTTTAAAAACAAATGTTTTTCATGCAATTTCTGTAAAATGCAGCGACACAATTCTCCTAAATATTTACCGCTAATGTATTTTTCAAAACTAAAAGAAAGAGAAAAAGCATTATTGTATGTATTCGAATACGAAAAAAAAATAGAATATAATTTATATTTTAGTTAAACTTTGCAAAACAATTGCTGATGTACTTATTTTGATCGATACAGTTAAAAATTTTCAATTCTACTTTATTGAATTTTTGATTGTTCCTTTCCCACAATGTTTTTGTTACAAATAAAAATCTTAATTAACAAACTCAACACTCAGAAGATGCCTCCTACATTGTATTGTGTTCATATTAGAAAAGTGTTTGACGGTGTAGAAAAGCTTAAATATAAAATTATATATACTCATATCTGATCATATATAATAAATTTGAGCATATAAGTAATATAATATCCAATTATGTCAGAGCCGATATATATTTATATGTTGCCTCATATATATTTATATATAAAAAATATATAAAATAATAAATAAATATATTTAGTTATATATGAACATATCTGAATCGTGATATAATTGTATAAAGTTCGGATATAATTACATATGGAAACGTTTTTACAAAAGGTGTGGATCTTTGATTTTAATCTCTCCAAACTGTAATTATCAGAAGGACATTCCCTGTGAGTTTATTCCACTTAATTAGCAAATTTTCCCTGAAAATCGTTTTGCAATTCAGTGAACAATTTACCACAAATGAAAAAAATTTACTGGTCCCAACAAAATCATGGTAATAGTAATTTGTACATTACTTTGTAATGAGTACTGCTGACATTCAGCATTATTTTCAAAATAAAAACAATTTATTACCTATAATATGTAACTTATTTTATTATTTTGAATTAAATAATAATAAGTTACCTACAATTGCTTACCCTTTTAATTATAATGAGTCACTGTTAAAAGTTAAAATAATTTTATTTATTAATGTGTATTTTATTAATTTATGAATTAATAGAGTTTAATAAGACATATTTACATGTAATTGAACAGGAAAAAGCCCACAAATAAGTTGAGAGTAGTGTTGAAATAATTAATTTAAGCTTGTTTGTGTTATGACACATCTATAATTAATTGTAATATTCAGATCACGAATATGACAAATATTTTTAAATAATTTGGGTCAAAAATCGAGTTGTTTTGAAATATCTTTTATATACAATTTTTTTTTTTAAATTGTTAAAAAATAGAAAATTTTGGAATTTCGAATCAGGGGAAAAATCTATAAAAATCAAATCAAATAAAAATTACTTGAATTTCCATGCGCACAAAAAATGTTGAAAACTCAGCAAAAACTTCCTCTTTTTGACTTTTGACGACCCGTGGGATTTATTTGTCCCAAATTGTCTTATTGCAGTTAACCAATTCCAAATAACTCGATATTTCTAAAAATTAAAGGAATGGACTCTGCCCTTCCAAAATTTTGATCCCTGTGTTGTCCAATAGGATACGAAAAAATGTGATCCAAAAATTATGCAAAAATATATATTTGTTTATGAATTTTTGGCGATCATATTGGCTCTGAGACCATATTATTCCAAATGGTTGGTATTGTGTGAAAGCAATAACTATTCTCTGCCGGTTTAAGCCACATTTAAGAAAATTGGTTAAAAAATGGGCCAAATATGACCAAAATTTAAAAAAAGGAATTTTATCAACCATTGGCCGTCAAAGCGTTAATTTATATATTTCCTTTTGGAAGAAAAACGGATTAGAAATCGGGATTCACAATACTGCTTCTCTTACTCAATCGTTTACTCAAAGGTTAATCATAATTAGTTACCAGGAATAAAAAAAATAATGTGTTACTAAATTTCTTACGGAAAAATAAATAATATTTGGTTGTTAATTACCAATTATTAATATGCATAAGCGTAACTCATTACTCTTTATTTTTTAGTAAGCTTGCACGTAAGCATGACACCTTACCTTTTGAGACATCACATATAAAAAAATTAGAATTATAATATAAAGGGTAATACGTGAAAACCTTGGAGTTTAGATTACTAGACTCATTATTTGGTAATGTCTGTTTTTGATGGGGTGTTCTGAATAAAAACACGGGCCTTAGAGAAAAGATCACTTATCCCATGACAATATCGATATAACCCACATACTGATAATCTTCCAATGAGCTAGTGGAGCTTAATAACCTACTGTCATTGATGAGCAGCAAGACCCTCCTTTGCATATGGTCGAGAAGCTCCTAAATAGACTTTGAAGCCCCTGCCCATATTCCATATTGAGCTCCATCGTTGGTTGGATAAAGGTGGTAAGGAGATTGAAGTAGTTCTTCTACCGGTTAAGAAAATCAATATATTTTAATACTTTTTCGACACTTGAATAACGTGGTTTTTATAGCAAACATCCCGTTAGATTCTCATTATATTATATTAAGGAGGACTTATGCACCATAATAATAAATCGTACTCTGTGCAGCCTCATTTTGACCTAAATATTGAGGCTTCCAATGAAGCTAAACATCCTACGAGGCTCAGATATCCAATTTTCCAAGGGAGATAGTGTATACGCACCAAGGCATTGTAGCCTCTTGCCACAAAGTACGGCCTTTTTGGAGGCAGAAGTCTCCTGGATTTTCCACCAGATGGATCAATAAATCCGTTAACCTGGCGCTGGCCAATGGTCGAGCATAACAATATTCTTGGATTCCCTCCAAATCCTAAGTTTTTCTCTGATATACGCTGCAAGTATACCACAAATAGTTTTGGGGCCAGAGAAGTGACTAATGGCCCACAGTTGGCCAAACTGTCAGCCCTTTCGTTGCTCGCATGCCCCTCGTGCCAACGAATCTAGCTTAGGATTAATTTGTTGCATCTACCAAGTCTATTGAGAGACTAAATGCAGTCAAGAACAAGTCTAGACGACATGGGACAAAAATGTAGTTTCTTATGCCCAAAACTTTAAGGGTTTCAGATTCCTCAATATGTATACCATCTTTGGACACAAGGGGTAATGATGACCCTACGACCGTGAAGTGCATTAAAATCGACGTGATAGCGCTGCTGATGCTATACCATTTGGGCCCGTTGACTTGTTTAAGTCGAGATTAGGAAGATTCCTTTTAACGCATCGATAACGTTATATATCTTAGACATAGCAGGTGATACTCTTTCGAGTTCGTGCGGTGATCAATCACTTTCCTTTCCACTTTTTAGGAAATAATTCAGCCAAAAGAATAACTTTATCAACGTGATTAAAAAATCTCATTCTTTATCAACTTTATCCTTATAAGAGTTGGTATAGAGGAACTCGTGTTATCCATTATTTTTATGAAGAATGACAAAAAGGACCAAAAACTTGTTTTGTTTTGCCCGTCAAATCAGTATTGTGGTTTTTATCCACACGCCATTTACTGAATGCTCTCTCTTTCTCGCTCTGGATCCGATTGCATCAATATTGTCATCAAAGGAAGAGAATTTCCGGATTAATTTTCGATAAAAATCGTTAACTTCGACCCATCGAGCCTTTTAATAAATATAAACAGAACGCTTCATGGCTGTTTGCGAAACGCTTCTAAGTCTGGAGAACGAAAATGATGCAAAAAGGGTACAGTGGTCCGAGTTAACATTAAATGCAGACGATGGCACTTCATACTTTTCGAGGTGCGAATTGAGAAAACGTTTGATGGAATTCGAAAACTTCCCTTCAGCTTACGGAATATCTAAAACTCAGTGTACGTATCAAAGGAACTTATCTGGCCCGAAATGTAGAGCCATAAAGATTTGTAAATGTCGGCAGCAACCACAATTTCACTGTTCGTCCACCTCACCAGGATTCCCGAATTATTCGGTTATGGTAATCGAACAATTGGCAACAAATTCAAGTGCTAACACGAATCTGTCATCTGTAACAGATAATACTTTTTAACAGAAGGCCTATAATTTAATACCTGCAATCCCAAACCTTAGAAAAAAAAGGGTATAAAAATAATTATATTTTATGTATATTTTTCCCAAAATCCAGAAACTTTTCTAAATGTTAAATCTGTTTTTAAAGGTTTTTCTGCTAGTACTAATAATTTAAGAAAAATAAAAAACTTACGTAAATGAATTTTTCAACAATGATCCCTCGTCGACTGTACGATCAAATTCAGTTCTAATAAAATCCAAAACACCATTATCACCTAAAGCACCCCATTCCACATCAATAACAACATGTTCCTCACCATGTCGCTGTTGTTCCCAGTGTACAACACGATTGGCTCTTTCCATGTAGCAACCATTTGAACCAGTACCCAATACAATTCCAATTCGAGTATTTTTATCCAATAAAGCACCATGCATTAATGTGCCAGTTGTATCATTCAATATGGCCACTATCTCAATATTAGTACGGTTATATTTTGCCAGAGATTTACGCAATAGAAGCACAGCATCTTGACCCACAGCCGAGGGACAATTAAATGTCTTAGTCCAAGTAACTAAAATTCCAGAATCTAAACCACTATGGCGCATAGGAAAGGAAAATGTAAATCCAAGAGAATATTTGCAATCATCCCTTAATTGTTTTTCTTTAGCAAAATCATCAATGCATTTAGCTAAATAATCAAATAGTTCATTACCACAACCAATGCGTATCTCTTCTGGCAGTGGATAGTGTTTAACGACTTCATTAGAAATTTCACCTTGTTCCATGGTCACCATTAAAACTCTTAAATTTGTCCCACCCAAATCCATTGCCAAAAAAGTACCAGTTTCTATGAAATTGAGTTTATAAGAATTTTATTTATATGTATTTATATAATAATAACAATTTACCTGTGCCATCTGGCAACTCTGGTATATAGGTATTTTCCATTTGCAATGAGGATGGTTTCATATTTAAAGCTAGTTCCATTTCATTACTAAACACCTGCTTAATATGTTCCAATGTCTTATCGGGAAGTATTAAACCCTTTAGGACATTTTCAATCTGAAAAAAAATAGGTATAATTATAAAAAATTACTAAACATGTCTAATTTAAGAGACATTTATTATAATTAAAACTGCGTCAAAAAGCCATAGGTCTCGGGTGCCCTTAAGAAGATAAGTACTCAAGAACTATTGCACACTATATACACAGGTATCATACTTTTCACATATTTTCAACACATTAAAATATATCATATAATCCAACATATACTCATGAGATACGTCCAAAGCAAATGTGAAAGAGGAGGAGATCTATATAATCATGTAGTGAAACTACTGGCTACTTTTTATAAATTAAATGAGAAAATGAATCAGTTCTTTTGTATTAAACAATGCAACAAGAAATTTCAGAGCCAATGGTTTCACCTAGAAATTAAATTCATTAAAAACCCCCAAAGTTAACTCGGATTTTTTATTACTAATAATAATTGACCAAACCAAAGGGGATTAAATGGCTAACACTTCTTCTAGCTTCTAATAGTACCTACAAATATTTGTTTTTAAATCGTTTAATAGATCTTTTATATGGCCGAACTTCTTATCATAATAGAACACAATTCACATATTCCTTAGTTGGATTTTGGCGATTTTTTCGAAGAAGAAACGGTGAAGTGAAAAATTTTAAAGTGAAGTGGAACATTGCAATAAATATACTTAAATGAAATACTAACCGAAAAGTTTTAAAGTAAAATGTGAGAAAAATATAAAACAGAACGATTTCTCGTTACTTTTCTCATATATGTAAACTTTCGAGGATCCCCCTCAGGTATAGGAATTTTTGGAATTTCTTACGTAAAGGGGCAAAAGAGAAAGTCTATCCTTAACGGCCTGCCCCAACAGCTTTGGCTTGAAACCTGAAATATAAAATTGTGCTCTTTGGAGTATGCGTTAAATAATTGATAAGGAATTTTTGGAAATTAAGTTAAGTGCTAGGTAAAGCTGGGTTTTAAAAAGGGAATGATTTGGCCCTTAATGGCCTGCCTAAATAGCTTTGGGTAATGGAAACAATGGCCATTAATTACCTATCTAAAGCCACTGTAACTGGAATTTTTAAATCTGTAGAATTTCACTAAGACGGAAGTACTGAATATTTTTACGGAATGGAGCAAATAGAGGAATAGTCTCTCCCTTGTCGTCGACACAAAATTCCTTTTGCTACCTCAAATTTGGAATATGTTTTTTGGAAGTGTGGACTAGTTGACCTTATGGAAAATTGACTTATAATCACCAAGTTTAATCTCTGGAGTTTAGAATTTGAAATTTTGCTTGTATGTTGCTCCTTTAGCGTAAAAATACATATGATGTAAATCTCCCCAGTCCAAAAACCTACGGCTAGATATCTTACATTTAAAATATATTTTCCCTGGTGCATGGACAAATTCAGGTTGACAAAGAAGAATCCGCAGTGAATATACCCTTTACTACCTTTAAGTCTGAAAGTCGGCTAGTTGCAGGCTCCCATGTCGCGATGGTTCTCATTCTTATCTATTCCACGATCTCCGTCCTGTGAAGAAAATTCCTTAGTATCCTCCCTCTGCTCGCATCGTTAAATGCCCGGTAGGAATATCAAAGTTTGCTTTCTTATCAAAGTTTGCTTTTACTGAGTTTTAAAAATCCCTTAGTTTCTCCGGACCCCCTGTCCCCATAGACTTCTAGTGGTCTCATCTACTGTCGGTTTATCCCATATTGGTCTTTTCTGTCCATTCCAGTGATACCCCTTAACTCATATAATATCAACACTACCCCTGGTTGAGAAGCTATTGGTTTCCTCCTTGCATCCAAGGAAAGTGCCTGACCTTACAGATATCGAAGAGATTGCCTTCTATATTTTCATTATATAATGCACTTTGTTATGATATACTCTTTGGAATAAATTTTTCAATTTTGGTACGTCAACCGTTGCGGGCTCGTCCCTATAGACATGAGCCTTAACAAAAAATAATCTAAAGGCGTTAAATCGCACGATCTAGGCGGCCAATTGACCGGCCCCAAACGTGAAATAAACTGTTCACTGAACTCGCCCCTCAATTGGGCCATTGATTCGCGTGCTGTGTGACATGTGTCACCGTACTGTACCACATGTCAGCCAAGTTCAGCTCTTCCATTTTGAGCATAAAAAGGTTGTAATTATCGCACGGTAGCGCTCGCCATTCACAGTAACATTCCTGCCTTTGTCGTCTTTGAAAAAGTACGGTCCAATGATGCCACCGGTCCACAATCCACACCAAACAGTGGATTTTTCGGGATGTATTGGCAGTTCTTGCAATGTTTCTGGCTGCTCATTCAGCCAAATATGGACAATTTTTCGATAGAAACACATTTCTCACACAGCACGAATTTTGACATTAAAATTCAATAATCTGCAAGCGTTGTTCATTTGTAAGTCGATTTATTGTTAAATTATAGACCAAACTAAACATGTTATATGAAAACAGCTGAGCTGCCAAAAACAGTGTTGCCAAAAAGAAAGTTGCTAAAAAATCACACACTAAAAAGAGTGCTATCAACTTTTAAAACACAAGATCAGAGCAGTTCCACAAAATTCACTTTTTATAAACATTTTTCATGCAGAGTGGTAAAAAATGTATTAAATAGCTTTAGTTTTACACAAAAATTATTAATTTACTAAAATATAGAATTTTTGAAAACAAAATCCGTTAACCCATATAGTCGCTAAGTTGGCAACACTACTGAAATGAAAAATTGACAGCTTTTTGATAGATGGTCAGACGGCCTTATCAATTCATCATGGGACATATCTATTGGAGCAACAGAAATATAATAAAATTTTATTATTGTTCGACGTGTCCGTACAATCATACGATAGCCTAAGACTCAACGAGAAGTATAACCAACAAGTTTTTAAACAATGTTTACTCATACAATACGATTTTGTAGGATTTGGCGCCTAAAATTCAACGACTTGATTAAAATACCACAAGTTACAAATAATGCGTTGTTTTTAAGACAATTCTCCTAAGCATAAAAAATTCTGGCTAAAACATCCACGGGTTATAAATAATTTATAATAATTATTTTTAATGTTGTCTTCAATTTCCGTAAATATTGACAAATTATTTTAATATACATAAGTATTTAAAGATACTAAAAAATAGTCTTATCGTGTAAACTACAGGTTAAAGCTACTGATAGTACTACTCAGGGATGGAATATTCAATACTAAAGTACAATTTTAAGTACGTAATTTAGTGTCAATAGTCCCGCAGTAACCACTCGTTCGTTTTGTACTTTATCACTGAATTATTTTTGTAGAAAAAGAGTCAAAAATCTCACAGTATGGTAGAACGTTTTAAAATTATTTGAATTGCCTTCATATTTTAACATCTCTATGATTTTTTACTTAATACAAAAGAAGTATAAAAGTTTAACATTTTTCTGGAAGAATGTGTAAGTAGAATTAAGAAGGAATTACTTAAGGGTGATACTTGCAAAGTATTTCAACGCCATTTCTACTTTTTTTGACAAAGGTCACAACTATATAATATTTACGAATTTCAAAAGAAAATAAGATATTTTTTTTTTACAAAATTTATATTCAAATCAAAAAAAGTGTAGTTTAGCAGTAAAATCTATTCATGGTATTTTTAAAAGATTTGAATGACGTCAATTGATTTTAAAACATGTACAGATAATTTTAGTCGTTATAACCGAATTGCATCGATTTTGAAAATATCAGTTTTATTATTGTTCTAGTTTACTTACTTCGTCTATAAATAGAACTGAAAGATTTTATTTTACAGAAAATGTTCTTTAGAAAAAGTATTGTACCATTGCCATCGATAAAGAACTACAATATTTTGGTTAAGTTTTAGTAACATTTAAAAATTCGAATTTTCCATCCCTGCTACTGCTTATCGATTAAAGAGCAAAACATTAAAAAGCTTCAAAAAGCTTTCAAAACTTCACATAGCTATTTAGAACTATACACGCGATACAAATTATATTTAATATCAAAATATTACTAAATATAAACATTTTTTTTTATTTTAAATACATTTATGCATAACTTACCTTGTCAGTGTTTACCGGATCGCTTAATTGTAATCTTTCAATTTCACAAATCGATTTCATGTTGACTGTAAATTTAAATTGAACAATGTTTTAATATTAACACGAGTTAATTGTTGTATAGTGAATAAAGTAGTGACCACTTTCAATATTAAAACGCGACTACTGTGCACTATGATTTCAATCCAGCAAGAATCCATTCACAGATCTATTTATTTAATTTTGTGTTTTTGTTTTGTTTCATTGAAATGACCTTAAAATTTTTACTTTGCACGTTTAAAATGGGACCCTATCAAATATAAGATCTAATCAAAAATACTATTAACTATAAAAACAAGTGAGAGTGTTTTGTTCGGCAGGGGCGAATTTTTGATACCCTTTACTATTTTTAGGCACCTGTTTACATTTGAATTAAACATCTAGAGAGGAGTACGTAAAAGTAGATAGGACCTTTTGGAGGAGAATTTTTCGAACTAAAAATCAAATTACATTAAAAATTTTTCAAAACAATAGAAATATAAAAATATGTACCCCTTTAAACAGATTGACCGTTTTTAATCACACACATCCTAGATTTATTTCATATATTTTCACTAATTTGTATTTCTCAACTGCTTTTCATTCAATATCACAGATATGGATCATCCTAGAATTAAAAAAAAGACTTATTTCTCGATTATTTGCAAACGAAATGACAAAACGATTATACCCACTACTTAGTTCGGAGGGTATAATACAAATAGAGATTTAGAATATGTATTTATATTGTATATATCTTTAAATAGTTTGCGGTTTTTGACACCGTCACAATACAATTGCGTTGACTGACAAACACTTTATATTTAATAGATAATAATTGCTTTTAAGATGCATTTCCCAGCCAGCCCAATGTTTAGAACAATGTCTAATGAAATATTTAAAACAATTGCAGTTATTGCTTACACCGTTCAACAATGATTTCAAATGATTATATTTCAGTTACACTCATAAAATGCAGACACGTGCTGCTTACTCTCTTTTAGCTGAATGTTTACCCAACAAATATGAAAAAACTGAGGTAAAAAAATCTGGCGTAATTATTAGTAAATGTACAAGAACTTATTTCAAATTTCTTTTTATTTAAATAAAATTGATTATAAGATCCACAAAAGTCTAATAATTTAAATTTCGGACAATGAAATTTATTTATAATAGGACTTTTATATAAAATTACTAATTTAAATTGTACTGTTTGTAATTTGAGGTGTTTTCCTATTAATATTATGTACTTTAAATAGAGTAGATAAGAAAACTATTTTTTTTAATTCATAAATCATATTTTTTTTTATCAAAAATGTACCTACCCAGCAAAACTTTTTCTTTAAAAATAATATATGATTTTAACACAGACGATAAGTACTTACTATTTGTTTAAAAATTATTAATGTAATAAGTCCTTATACATTACTTACAAATAATAACACTTTATCAATTTGGATATGGATTTAAGTGGTGAAGTAATTTCTTATTTGTAAGTGAAATATAAATACTTACCTCCCACCACGAGCGAGCAGGGTAAAAAAATGTTTTATTTTTAAAAAAGTAAAATATTTTTTTAGCGGTGTATTTTATATACACAAACCAATGTAGAGATATGTTAGACATTAAAGAGAACATTATCAATGGCGAGAGCACATTAAGCTTTGTCAACTTAGCACTATTCTGGCTAAATTTAGCGCTTTTATGCTGTTTAACCCTTTTTATAAATTGGCGCCCGATCAGCGTTTTTTGATTTTTATTTAAGGGCTTTTAGTGCCTTGTCGACCGACGGTACTTAAAAGTACCATTACAATTATCAGCTCAAAAAAAAGAAATATTTGTATACTTTTTGGCCGTAGGTATTTTAAGGTACACTAAAATTTGTAAAATAAGATTATTTTTCAACTGTTGGAACCCTGTCTTTTCAGAATAATGGTAATTTATAACGTCTTTCAGCTCTTTGCGTAAGACATTGTGGCACTAATTTCAATTATTGAAAAATAGTAATATTTTAGCTATTTCAATCATTAAAGTGTTTTGATCCATTTAGAAGACATACAGATATTTATACATTTGATATTTATATTATTCGGTGTTTTTTTAGAATTATATACAATGGACCGGTAAGTACCGTTGGGCTGTGTGTGTTGGTTTATTTGTGGTATTATACTTTATTTTCGTTGTTTAAAAATTATAGCGCTATGGCAGGAATCCGTAGTAAACGTCTTGATACCGATTAATAATGCAGAGAACATCGATATTGATACCGATGACGAGTGTGAGGACGAATTTGAGCCTGGTAATGACGACGCAATGAACCAGTATTTCCGGGAACTGTTAGACGAAGACGTTTTGTCCAACGATGCTGGGGAGAGTGAGAATACAAATATCTGATAAACTGAGTAAATACCTCATTGTAATGCCACCAGCAGCCATTTGAACCATTCATGCTGAGCCTAATCGCCACTGGAAGTTGAGAAACCAGGAGACAAATATTCTCGATTTCTCCTTGCCAGAAGGGCCGATATAATAGAAAATATCATATTACAGTCTAACGTATGCGCCACCCAAAGGCATACAAATTTAAATTTGAATAAAGTTAGTTTCATGCTTTTATCGGCATGAGCTTTTTAATGGGGTATCATAAACTTCCAGGTTAGAAATATTTCTGGATTGCCAATAATTGGGAGAACTATGAGCCGCAATAGATTTGATGAGATATTTTTTTTTTTTTGCTTTTTCCCAATATTTTTTGCTTTAAATACAGTGAAATTTGCTTTTTTGTTTTGGTGACTTTGGTCTGGTGGTAGCATTATTGGCTTTTGGAAACGCCATTTCAACCAACGACAGGTGCTACAGAGTCATGATTACGAACTTTTTATGGGCTGAAATATAAGATATGAACTTAGATAATCTGTGGTTTCAGTAGAAATGGTGCGCCATTGAGCTCATCAAACTATCGCCACACGCAAAGAAAAAACATAGTTGGTGCAATCATATTCGAAGAGCATCATATATTTTTGGGTTTATGGTTGCGCCAACCATAGTCCTACTATAATATAGCTATCATATTATGATAATAAAATTACCATAAAATGGTACCTACAGTTATATTATTGTCCTAAAAAACATGTTATATTAAATTTATCATAATATGATCGCACGTAATCATAGTATGCTCAAAATTTATTATTATTATGGTCCCTCATAAATAGATTATGATTCCTGGATTATCATTATATGATCCATAATCTAAGAAAATTTCTTATAGGAAAAGTTCTTAGAAACTATGAAAAAGCTCTTTAATTTTAAGAATATTTCCTTTAGAAATTTTTTTTATAGAAAAAATTGATATTAAGGACTTTTTGAAGAAAAATTATTAAGGAAAAAATCATAGATTCTAAGAACTTTTCTTTCAAGAAAACTTTGGTTCTGTAGACTTTAAAAAAAAATTTAACTTTTTTTGTTAGACATTTTTAAGATTTTTTATAAAATTTTTAAAAATTTTTCTTTAAGAAAAAGTCTTTAAAATCTAAGAATATTTCTACTAGAAAAAGTCCTTAGAATCTAAGTATTTTTCATAATGAAAAGTCTTCAGAATCTATGAATTTTTCTTTCTAAGAAACAGTTTGGAGAATCTGAGAATTTAAGTTTAATGAAAATTCCATATGATCTAAAAAAGTTTTTATCAGATAAATTTATTAATATCTACATATTATTTTGTGTAAGAAACCTTTTCGTACAAAAACAAAAATCATGGGTTCTTTTCTTTTCTTTTCTTTTCTTTTAAAAAAATATTGTATTAATATTTTGAGAACTTTTTACAAAAAATTAATTAATAAACATATTTAAAAAAATCTATTTTTTTTTTATTAAAAAGAATTAAAAAACAAAAAAATCTTTCAACAGAATCTTTTTGACAATGAATTGATTAGTATAAATAATATTATATGTAAATATAAAACCACTTTAATAAAAATTTTCTAAAGCTAAAAAAAAAAATTAACTAGATCTAAAGAGTCAATTGATGAAATATTTTAATGACATGTGAAAGGTATTTACTACCCATCTGATATTTGTCCAGTTTTAGTAAACAATATATGATTTTTTTAAGACAATCTGTAGTAAAAACAAACTGACTGAACTGATAAAATTTTGGTTTTTATAAAAACAAGACAATATTATGACTGTAAATGTTAAAGTCATGTTTTATTTGATGTATAATTATTTGTTGATTGTTGCCAGCATTTTATCGTTGCATAATTATCATATTTTTTTCATAATCAGCATTTTTGTTACCACAGTATGGTTACAGCCAACCATGATATAAAATAGAAGGTGCCAATAATATAATAGTAAAATATTTACTAAATAATGATGGTAGCGACCATGTTGATGGTTAGAAAACTAATAACATGGTTATGACAACCATACCCGATTACAGCAAGTACACTATAGTAGCAGTGATCATATTGCAACCATGTTTTTTCTCTGCGTGCATTTTAGCAATGTAAGTTAGGTCGCATTGGAGCCGCGATTTGATCTCTTTTGAATATGCGAAAAATCGAGAACCGATTCACTCCATTAAGGCTAATATCGTCCAAACCATTCATGAGAAAGAAACAAAAAATACCCAAGAAAGTCTTGGAAAATTGAATTGACAGCATAAGGTACTGCGAAGCCAGTTGCGGCAGTCACATTAACGAAATCGTGAATTGTTATTTCCAAAAGAATCTAAGTTTAGTTAATTTTATTTAAATTTTAAAATATACTTGTATTTGGACCACCCTTTATAATCGAAAACCAGACGAAAATAAAATTTTGAGTCAAATTTAAACGCATTTTAATTATAATTAAAACGCACTAAGTTGACATTAGCGCCACCAACAGTAACAAGATAAGAAACAAAATAACAATTTGCCGTATTTTTCCATTCAAGTTTATATTAAAATAAGTCGATCGTTGTAGTTGTGTGTGCGACTCTCGACTCCACGCCGTTTTTTGTTATTCTTTCATTTTTTGTTTTTCATTTTCACAATAGAGTTGCTGGATTTTATTTTGTAGACATTATGTGGAGCACATGGCTGCACAATGTAATTTAAATCAACTAAATAAGATACTGAGGGGAAAAGGATGTCAACTGTACGTACTCTTTACATGTAAATAAACATGACAGTTTTTAAAATCACTGTCTCACATTTTCTCTCACAGCGACAATCGTTATACGGCACGTTGTTATTCTGCGCCGATACTGTTTGGGGGCGGTGATGGCGTTTCTGGTACTATTTAAACAAATTTTTGATGAAAAAAGCACTAACAATGAGTGTCTGTTTGTGGGTTCTCCAAAACTCAGAAAGCTTTCAAATGAAATTTGAAATGTGAATTTAAAAGTTTATAATATTTTGATGGGTCTTCAAAATATCTTTCATTTGATACCTTGTATATTAAATTGGAACAAAAATTAAAGAAAAACCTCTTGAATGATTTTGAGCCCCTAAACAGTAATATACCTATTCAGTTGAAATATTCAGTGGAAGTAAACCCTTAAAAACGCAGTGTAGATAGTGTTTTACCGAAGTGGGACATTTTGTCGATAAAATTTGTTTTTATTTTCTTTATATTACACTGTCCAGAATAAAAAAAAATGCCTAAATAAACAAGAGCTGACTTTAAAAAAATACAATAAAATATTCTTAAAAATATAGCGTAAATAGTCTTTTTTTCGAAATTCATAAAGTTTCTCTTTCGTTCTCTACCTTTTTTAAGTTACAGAGTTAAAGAGGTTATCTATTAGTAAAGATACAAAAATCGCGCATATTCCTGACAAGTCCTCATCGATTTTTTTGTCTTTGTGCAATTAAGAATTCATTTAAGCGAATTCTTAAATATTTTTGACTAAACAACTTAATTCTACTGAAGTTCCTACTTCATCAAAATTTGTTGATAAATCAAATTAAAAACATAATTCCAAGTTATTTTTTATTTTTTATAAATATTTACATATAATATAAAATGAAACTGTTTTTTTTTTAGAAAATACAGTTTTCGAATTTTAAGCAATTTTATATTATAATTTTATAACATAAGTAACGTCATTGTGCTTATACCTAATCCATGTGTTTCATTGCTAAGGAGAAAAGTATATATTTTAATAGTTTTTTTGTTAAAGCTCTGCTTAGAGGTTCTAGCCTTTCTAAAACTTCGCGTTCTGATGGGATATTTTCTATCAGCTCGAAATACATGTATATGGAGGTTGAAAGCTCTATTGCAATTTTTTCGGACATTTAAATATAATTTTATATTATTTTAAATTTATTTTTAAAATAAAAGTTGTCTGTGATATTTCCTAAAGCCTACACGCAAAGAAAAAACATAGTTGGGTTAATCATATTCGAAGAGCATCATATATTTTTGGGTTTATGCTTGTGCCAACCATAATCGTACTATATTATGGTTATTATATTATGATAATAAAATAACCATATTTTTACCATAATATGGTCCCTACAGTTATATTATGATTCAAAAATTACCATATTATGGTCCTAAATAAACATTTTATATTGAATTTATCATAATATGATCGCACGTAATCATAGTATGCTCAAAATGTTATTATATTATGTTCCCTCATAACTATATTATGATTATATGATCCATCATCTAAGAAAATTTCTTAGAGGAAAAGTTCTTAGAAACTATGAAAAAGCTTTTTAAATTTAAGAATATTTCCTTTAGAAATGTTTTTTCTAAAAAAAACTTAATATTAAGGACTTTTTGAAGAAAAATTGTTAAGGAAAAAATCATAGACTTTGACAACTTTTTTTCTTTGATTGTTGCCAGCATTTTATCGTTGTAAATTTATCATATTTTTTTCATAGTCAGAATTTTTGTTACCACAGTATGTTTACAGCCAAACATGATATAAAATAGAAAGTGCCAATCATAAAATAGTAAAATATTTACTAAATAATGATGGTAGCGACCATGTTAATGGTTAGAAAACCAATTACTTGGTTGTGACAACCATATGCGATTGCAGCAAGCACAATATAGTAGCAGTGATCATATTGCAACTATGTTTTTCCTCTGCGTGTATATAACATTTTCTTTATTGCAGTCGATTTGAAAATAATTTGATTGCATTTTAGATGGTGTTTTTTGTACGATTTTTTTTCCAAAGTTAAGAAAATTAGGAAGTTTTAAGAAAAATAACTAAATAAATAAAATTTAATCGGTTAATCGACCTATTTTCATCGAATATTTGGTTCGAATAATTATTTGAATTTTAAATTATTTGTTTCGATATTAACCGAAATAGGGGCGATTAATCGAGGAATCGATTAAATTGCATTAAAAATTAATTAAAATATCAATTAAAATATGTGTGTGTTTAAATTTTGTTCACTATTGCCCAATGTTGCTAAACCAGTTACCATAGGATTTTGAAATTTATAACAATTCATATTTAGGTCTAAACTAATAACTACGTAAACTCAAAAAATTTTTAACCACGCCCTAATTAATTGGGGTTAACCGAATTGGAAACACTAGTTTCTATATGGTCGAACGTAATCATTTATATCCATATATTGTTCAATATATTTATATACATATCACATTTTTTCATTTCTCTTGCGTTTAAGACCTTTAGGGAGTTGGCATCACTGATTGTTCGTATAAATATTAAAACACGAATCAAAGAGGAAATAAACAACAGCTTTATCATTTTATATTAAATAAACACAATATTTATTTTTTAAATACAAGTACACTCAGAATATTATGCAGTTTACTGTTTGTAGTTTATTAAAAAAATTTTTCGTTCTATTCAAATATAAAGGAAAATACATTTATTTTTCAAAGAAATATTTATTTTGACTTTTTTTGTACAAAATGATTGACTGTCATTTAGAGATTTTATTAAAATTTTATTTATTTTTTTGGAAATTTTATAAACATTATTCCCATTTATAACATTTATTTGTTTTCCGTTATAGTTATCACAAATTTAAATTTTGTTCAAAAAGAAAATATTCAAAAAATTTCAATTTGTTTTAAAATTTAAAACACACATAAGGACATTTACACAAAATGTGTCTATAAAGTGTGTGAGTATGCATTTTTTAGATTAAAAAACAAACAAAAATAAAAAAAAACGGAAACAATTTCATATAAATAAACAATCAGTTATTTTTTACAGTAATATCTCAACATTTATTATTAACTGATTATTCATTTGTGTTTTACTGATGTGCCAGTTGTTTAAACAACATTTAGAAAAAAAAAAACCAAAAACCATTTGATTTAAGTGAAAAGTAAGTAGACCAGATTCTAAATGAAATAGCGTTTATTTTAACTGTAGTTTGAACTTACAAACTAGATTTTAAAATTTTAAAAATTTTTCTTTAGATTTTTTTTCTGATATCAGCATCCTACTATTTCTAAGCAAACATTTCTGTTGATTTCAGTTAGTATAGATTGTTATTTGCATTTAACTAAATTTAGCTTAAATACAGCTAACATTTTTCTTTCTGTGTTTAGTTCACTTAATATTCAGCGGATTAAATTGATATTTTGAAAATTATACACAAATGTAACTAAAATTTTGTGAATCTAAAACATTTATTGTTCTTATCTTACTCATATTCAGCAAACCGAATCTGTTGATTTCAGCAGTTTTTTATGCAGGCCCCCAATTAATTAAATTTTAAATATTTTTTTCTGCTAATTATACAGATTTATTTCTATCAGCATAGCCAGTGTAATTCAATCTTGACTACCACAACATTATTAAACATCATACATGGGACTAATTTATAAAATTAATTTATTAAATTGCTATTCTATGAGCGTTTCATTGATAGCAATGTTAATGAAATTATTCATAGCCATTCCTATTCTCGCTTTCATCATTCACCTCAATTTTTGAAGCTAAATTTTGTTTTCCCTAAATGAAAATGTTCACATTTTTTATTATTCGAAGATCTTTATTAAAAACAAAAATTTCAAAATCAGAAATAAAACTTAAAAAAATTGATGCTGCAAGGGAAAAACTGAGATTCGAAAATTGAGTTGAATAAAGAATTTGAAAATCCGAATAGCTACCATGATGTTTATTACAATTTTTTAAATTGATGTTATTGTTTTTATGATTTGATTTGAATAATTTGAATATTTTCTATCGATTTTGGGGCTCAGTATGAATGGGGCATTAGAGAAAACATAGAAAAAATGTTGAAAAAGATTTTATATTAACAATAAAAAAACCGATTTTAAGATACGGCAATTTAAATTGCGAATTCCAATTCGTTTTCTTTTAAGAAAAATTTAAATAATTTACTTAAATAGCTTTAAAATTAAATATGTTTGACTCTCACATATCACATAAATATATTTTTATTGATTTTTCTCTATCCTAATGAGTATATAAATATATAAAAGTAATCCATCGTAGAAGAAAAATATAGCTGAAGCCAGGTAAAAGATACCTCAAATTGGTTTTCATAGACAGAATGAGAAAGTTGGGATAAAATTGTACCCCCTTCAAAATTAACCAAATTTATAAAGCCGAACAAATTTCATGGAAATGGCGTGGAAAATCGGGCACTCAGATTAGGGATATAACCGTACTTGAAATATCAATTAATTTTTAATAAAAAATTAGGGGTTTAAGCTTCAAATCGCTGAAATAACAATTGTATTAAAAAACATGAAAGAATAATTTTATATCCATGGTTTATTCATAAGTCCCAGTTATGTTAAATCCAAGAACATACCTGTCATTAATGGGTTAATACATTATCTGAAGCAAAATATTTCCATAATTTCACCTTTATTTTAAAGTTCAAATTTTATCTCTAAAAATGTGAATTTCATTTAAAATAGTTTCAACCAGAGTTCGTATTTGAACAATACGAACTGTTCAGTTTTATTATTTGAAGTATCAATACAAATGAAAAATAGAAGTAGTTTTTTACATTTATATTCATTTCTTCCTCCACACTCATTTCATTTTCATGGTTAGTATTCGGGATTGTCTGATCTTAAACAATTTCCTCTTGTGTTGAACACAAAATTTAACAACTTTTCATAGTTTCGAATTATAATATAACTGTAGGGACCATATTTTGTTAAAATTATGGCTATCTTATTACAATAATATTGTGACGATTTTACCCTTTATAAAATCGTTAACTTATTTACCTTTTAAATAAATCGTGTTCTTTCTATATTGCAAATAATAAACACCGTTTGAAATTATTTATAGCACTATTTATTTAAAACACGCATTAAAATTACAGAAACACTTTAATACTTCAGCGTTTTATTTTAAACTGCACTGCTGCATCACCAAGTACCCGTATTTATATGAGTAGTCAGGTATTCTAGTTATTTACAGCTATTACTACACTAGATTTTTTCAGCTGTCACTAGTATACCGAAATTTCTGTAAGAATATGATAACTATATTCTAGAAGGACTATGGTTGGCGCAATCTCTAATTCCAAAAATATATGATCCTCTTCGAATATGATTGCCCCAACCATGTTTTTTCTCTGTGTATAAACCCTTTTAAACTTAAGGTAAACGTATTATGCTATAGAAAAGAAATTAAACATTGAACAATGTTTTTTTTTATTTAAAAATAAAAAAATTGACAAAGTAGAAGTGGTGGAATTTTTAAGAAAATTTTGTGTAACTTCCTACATCCTTTATATGTACACTCACTATATTATTTCGTTGAAAATAATCTAAAATACATATTAAATTAATCGAAAATACAATAAAAAATAATTTTTCATAATATTCAGCCCATTTTGTTGTTTATTTTCAATCATTGTTTAATAATCGACAAAAGTAGTAAAAACAATAGAAAGTTGTTTAAAATAACCATAATTTTTTAACTGACAAAAAGTAGAAAAAACGATTTTTGGGTTTGTTTTTAAAATTGAAATTTTTTTTATTTGTATGAAATTTTACAAAACACAACACACACAGATGTATAATTTTTTTTGTATTTTCTTGTGTGTATTTATATTTGAATAATTTCTTGTAATTTTTATTGAAATAATTTTGTATATATACAAACTATTTTGGTAAAAAAAACAAAAAAGAATTATATCAATTTGAATTTTTAAAAACGGAAAACATAAAATTTTACATTTAACAGAAAATATCAACTCCTACTGAATGTCTGTAAATTTTTATAGTTTTTTTTTTTGAATAACTGATTCAAATAGTTAAAAAATATATTTCTATGAATTTCAATGGATTATTCATTTAAAAACAAACTTTACGTATTACTTTTTAAATAAACTACAGTCAGTAACGGAAAATATATTGTGAGTGTACATATTTCACAAAAATTGACACAAATAATTTGCAGAAATCAATTCGTTATTCGAAAGACATTAAAAAAATATTTATATTCAAATATATTTATCTAATTTAAATATCTAAAAGGAAATATATTTTTTGATAAAAACGCAAACATATTAATTTTGTTTTATTCATTTATATTTATGTATAACTATAAGTGAAAACACATTCAATCAGAAAAATAATAGATACATAATTTTGATGATTTTAGTTTTGAGTGGGTGGATTGCACAGTGTGATGTATAGAACATATTTGACAACATTATATTAAAACATATCTCAATTCTTATACTCATAAATGTGGCAAATATGTGTATTTTTTTTAATGACACCAACATATAAAAAGTATTTAATACGAACCGTTCAGCATGAAAATATATGTATAAACGCTTTCAAACTAACAGTTTGTAGAATCTGAGAATTTTACTTTAAGGCATTTTCAAAAATAAAATCCCCCATGTGAAAATGATCATATAGTATAATTTTTACATGGGTGACTGATTTGATACAATTTGTATTATTGGATTTATAATAATTCATTGATTGTTGTAATCATTTTTTAGTTCCATAGTTATCATATATTTTTCGTAGTAAGAATTTTGGTTACCACAGTATGGTTAGAGCCAGTCATGTTATAAAATAGAAAGTGTGATTCAGGAAATAATAAAATATTTTCTATAATAATGATGGTTGCGACCATATTGAAACGACCATATTGATGGTTAGAACAGAATGCAGCAAGTATAATACAGTAGCAGTGATTTTTTTATTCCGTTTATGTGACCTTCTCCGAGAAAAGGGACCTAGTGTGTCAAAAATCGGGTTTGGAATTAAGAGTGGATTCTGGTACCTAAAAGGGTGTAGAATAAGATGAAATGAGTTAGATTTCTGATAAAAATTTATTTACTCCATAAAAACGAACTTGGGAAAATCGATAAAAATGAGAAAAACATAAAAATTTTACTTTTTTTGATTTTTTGGTTTTAAATTGTTTTTTTTTCGTCAGTCTTCGAATTTTTTTGGAGTTTGGATTTTTTCCGGTGTTTCATGATCTGGTACTTCGCTTTTCTTCCGTTTGACAATTTCAGTTTTTTCTTTTTTCGGCGCTTCGACTTCAGCTTTCTTTTTCTCGTGATCCGGTGCTTCGATTTTTTTTCTTGCTGGCAGGTTCATATTTATTTTTCGATTTTTTTTTCGATTTTTTTTTCGCTTTGGGTTCACTCGGTTTAGGAGCTAGAAAATCCCGTTTCTGTGAATCAGTACAATGTTACAATGTTCTTCGTATTAGTATACGCACCTTTGCTGAGAGCGAACAGATAGCTGAGAACGAACAGAGAAGCAACAATAGCAAAGGTATTGCCACACTAAAAGCGAAAAAAATACGTCACCACATAGGCATGACGTCACCAAAGTTGGTACCCAATCATAACTAACCATACCAAATCGCATCTCCCAACTGAAGCTGTGTTCACAGTGATAACTTGTTATGAAACTTTAAACGCGTGAGCATGAGCTTAAACTTAAATCACTCACGTAATCGTGAGCGGTAAAAAGAAATTTGTACGTGAGCGTGCGTGAGTCGATTTTCTGTTGTGATTTTTCGTGATTATTCCAATTATGCGTTTTTTATTTTTTCGATTTTGTTTTATTTTTCTGTTATATTAAGTAGACTTTGTATTTCGGTGTTAACCGCAACGCCGCGGTTACCCGCACCATTTACCCGCAACTGCAAAAAATAATCGTGCGGTAATGGTTAATATAAAGAAGTTTTTAATCCCAGGATTTGTGAAGAATTCAATATAAAACTGGTGAAAAATTTAAATATTTGCTATTTTTACCAACCCCAAAAAAGCTGTCGATTTGTATTATGGTTGGAATTCAATACCTTTTCATAATAACGGTAGTTGGCTACCACAGCTACTTTAAGACCGATAAGAAAATTTTAAAATGGACATTCCATTAAGTGCAAGTTTCTTTTTGTATTACCGGGTTTATTGTGCTACTTTACCGGTTCAATTTGGAAGTATCTTAAACTACCGTTGCCTAAACACCGTTTTATAATGGTAGTTTGCAAATATAACAAAATTTAACGGGTAAAATTATGAAATAAACCTCATGATATTTGAAGACACATGTTACTATTGCAACCGCAGTTTTAAAATTTTCGTATCGGTATTGATCTGAGCGTGATAGACAACTACCGATATAATGAAAAGGTATTGCTTGCCAACCATGGTTTGTATGCAATTTTTTGGCATCTTCTTTTAATCAATTGTTAACTCGAGTTTCAACTTTTCAGTATAAAATTAAGCATTATTTATTTTATGAATTCTAAAATTTTTATAAATGAAAAAATGTATGTATTGATGATCTATTATTTGGTAAACGAGTAATATTTAGTTTAATTTTCGATCATATAATCATATTCCATATAAATTGTTCAAATGTTATAAAACATCAACATTTTATTACTAAATTATCGAGAATAAAATATCCTGCTTTTGTATTGTAAAACGGTTGCTTTCCAAATAGAGTTGATTAGATGACTGGTTAATGAATACAGACAATTTTTATTTTAAACAATTCTCATATTGTTAATATTATTATTTGAATATAATGTCTCTGCTGTAGTTAACCAGGCATAATTTTCTTTATGTATGCAGACAATTGGTGAATCTAATATGACAATTATAATGTTAGATTTTTGGACTAAAGCTACACTCACCAAAGAAAGTCTGTAATCGCAACTGAAAATGTTGCTATTGTTACGGGAAATTTTGCTTATTTGAGCCTAGCAGTATTTTTTTGCTAATCTTAGCATCACATGTCTGCTGACGCGTAGTACAATAAAACTAGTAGAAAAGTTAGTAGCCGCTACAAAATTTTAGTAAATTTTTTGTAAAGTGGAATTTAAAATCTGTTTGCTAAAATTAGCAAAAAAAATTACTAAATATTATTAATATTAGTACAAAATTTCAAATTTATTTTTTTATCAAGCATCAAAACTTTTTTGTTTATATTTTTTTTTTTTTTCAAAAAATATTTTAGACAAAATTATATAAAAATTAATTGTTTTTGGGTCTGATTTTTGGAACTGGAAAATCATTTTAGTGCTATTTTAAGTCGATGTCCTAGTTAAAGACATGAGTCGCTATCTTCCGTTCCTTTTTTTAATCTATGTAATATTTTAAGGCAATTTAAGTTTGTAAGTAATTAGATACAACATTTCCTTCAATATATCCACTTTTTTTAAATTAGTAAATTTTTTGCTAACTTTAGCAAATCGATTTTCAAAAATTTGTAAAATAATTTCTGAAATTAGCAACAAAAACTTTTAAATATAATGTAAAATGTCTGTAATTTGTGAAATTTAAATAGCAAAAAGATAAATAAGAATTTTTTTACTAAAAATCAGTACAAAAATAATAAAGTGGGATTGAAAACCGTTTACAAATTTTTCTTACTTTTTTTTCTGAGTATAAGAACAATATTCTAACTTAAAATATGTAAAATATTATAATTCAAAATATTGCTAAGTCATTAATTATCAGGATGGATTTATATTGTAGATTAAAAAATTGATTATTGAAAATTGAATTTTTTTACTAAAAATCAGTACAAAAATAATAAAGTGGGATTGAAAACCGTTTACAAATTTTTCTTACTTTTTTTCTGAGTATAAGAACAATATTCTAACTTAAAATATGTAAAATATTATAATTCAAAATATTGCTAAGTCATTAATTATCAGCATGGATTTATGTTGTAGATTAAAAAATTGATTAGAGCAAACATTTGAAACTAAAGGCTTTATAAGCTTTGTTTATTGAATACTTTAAGAATTAAACTGCAAAACAAAAACTGCAAAAAATAGAGGATACCCTGCAAAAACATAGTATCAACTACTTACCAGACTATTTACTCGCTTAATTACTTTTGTCGCGATGTCCAAAAGTAATGGGTACTAAATAATTTTTAGCTGTTCGTAAGCGAGAGGGTAATGACCACCCATTACTTTGTGTTTTTTGTAAGTGAGAATGTAATGACCACTCATTACTTTTGGGACATCACGAACAAAAATAATTAAGCGAGTAAGTAGTTAAAGTCCTGTTTTTGCTGGGTAAATATAAAATTGTTAAATTTCGTTGATGTAAGCCTAATTGTGTATTGTTTCGGGTTTGTTAATTTGTTTTCAGCACTCAATGTAAAGTAGACAATCCAAAGGGGGCATGAATACTGAGGATGGTTTTGTAGCAATAACCGAAAACATTTGTATTCTATGCTGCTGGCTCTTATCAAATTTTTTAAATCTTATTCTCTATAATTTACTAATAAATATTTCATATTTATTTACATTTTAAAAAATTTATAAAGAATATCATTCCTTTTTTAAAATTTTAAAATCGTTATTTTTTCAATGTCTTCAGACATTTACATAGTTTCTCTTGAAAATTAGGTTGTTCAAATTTGGGATATTAGGAACAAAAAAAATTACCATTCTTTTTATTTAAAATTGTCAGAGAAACAGGTGTTGGTTCAACGGAACGGTTCTAGAACCTATTCTTGTATCCGTGATTTTTGTATGAAATTCTCATGCTCGGAACTTAAGGCAAACCGAATTAAAAACTAATATTTTTATTCATAATCGATCAGTTTGAAGAACAATTAGTCCAAACTTTTTGCAAATATCTATTTAATAGGAAAAAAAGATTCGTCTAAAATAATTTTTAAAAAAATTTGTGTGCACTGATTTTTTAGTTAATGATATTTCAAGGAAAAATATTTCAAAAAAAGTCGAACCGGTAACCCTGGACGAAGCAATCTTCATTACGAAAACCGGAACGAAACATATTTTGAGGAGTTAGTTATTCAATGAACATTAAGTTGTCCCTCCTTCCTTCCTTGAGAAGTAGTTCCAGAACTAATAATATTAGAATGGGGTCCACAAATTTCCCGGATATAGTTAAACCTTTTCACGTTAAAATTGAAAATTTCTTATTAATTTTGTGGAAAACAATTGGGTTAAAAAATATTTTATAGTGGGTGCGATTAAACGTTAACTGCCATTAACCGCATCTATTTTAACCTTAATCGTGGTTAAGGAAAATTGCGGTTAAGTGCAAACTTTAGTATTAAGTATGGTAATACTTCCTTCAAGTGGCCCAGAAAGCAAAAAGAGTAGCAAAAGAAGAGAAAAAGAAGCAGTGATTTTGATTCCAGTGTTGTCAAAATTTTGATCGGAACCAATGATTTTTACATAGGGGTGCCATAGGTTGGAAGTTTTGTTTTATGGTTCTTTTTCATTACATCTAAAGCCCTTCTTATGGTTTAGTAAAAAATTAGATCTTTTGATGTTCCCAAATAAATAGTTTTGTAGGATCAATATAAAATTTTCTATATCAATGGTCATAAGTTGACAATTCGTAACAGCCCAGCAAAAAAAAAAAAAGGTAGTCATTCTGTGACTATGACTTCTTTCATTGCTTCCTAAACTTCAGTTGACATTCTTTTATGATTTTTTGGTGTTATTCTAAGGCACTTCCAAAAGAATTCATGTGTTCATATTTCAAATGCAGTGATCTAGATATAAACCCGATGCATATCTTAAAAAATTACTCTTTATTACTTTTAAAACATAAATAATAGTATATCGTATATTTTTTTGAACCTTAAGCATTTATTTATGTTGAGAAAATAGTTCTGATGAACTTTTTTAATTTTTTTACTAAATCATTTTTTATATTTTAGATCAAAATTTCATGAGGGTTAGAATTTATGCAATTTTGCAATTTTTATAAAAGTTTTGAAAAATCAAGAAAACAGATTTTTTTGACCTTTAATTGAAACTAGCTGGCCTGTCATTTGCATTTTTTCAGCTTTAAATATTTATGACGACGCAATCTGTGCAATCTGTGCATTTTTGCATTATGTATTTTATTTAACACTACATCATTTCCAGTTTTAATTCAGAATTTACAAAAAAAAATTTTAAATTTGTGTAAAAATTATTTAAAATTACCCAAAAATGTTTTAAAATTGTGCAAAAATTGTTTAAAAATATTTAAAATTGTCTAAAAGTGTTTCAAAATTGTACAAACAGTTTTTAAATTATCAAAAAATATTTTAAAATTTGTCTAAAAATTCATAAAAATTTTTGAAAAATGTTTCAAATATGCTTTTTCACTAATGCAGAATTATTTATTTGTTTTATTAAAGAGTATTTGTATATCAATACAAAAATTTCGCTTCTTTAAAAATATTTTTCTGTATTCTTATGAATTAAATTTTCATCAAAGCTTAAATATTACAAAGTATATGAACATTTTCCACTCAAGCATCAGAATATCTAATCATTGTATTATCATTGCTTCCTTAGAGTAAAATATGAGTAATGCTAGTAGCTACATTTGAATACTTCCACCCTATGACACGCTTATGTTAAATTCATCGATGAAACCATCAGAAAAGTAGTGATGCCTTTGCCATAGTAGTGATGCTTTTATTGCTTCTTTGGCAGCCTTATTTTTGCTGGGAGACAACAAACTAACAAATTTAGTTAAGCATACTAAAAAATGTTTCCATCTTATAAAAGACTTTTTCTTTAGTAAAATTGTTTGATACAAAGTAGTCAGCAATATATGACCATCAGGGTTCAACTGAATATATTTATAGACAAATAAAGGTGAAAAGTACAAAAAGTACAAATCGGCAATTTACAAAGCTTTAATTAACTTACATTCAGCAATCGAACTTTTTTTTCAAATTACTTTATTAGAAATTCAAATTTAAATATTGATACAAATCACTTAAACCTAATCACTTTTTTCAAAATAATCAAATTTTAGTACTTAACCATAGTTATGAATATCAAATTTATGTGAAAATTATTATTTTTAAAATAAGTTACCCGTCATAGATTTGAAAAGAGCTAAATTCATTTAAAATTACATTTTTGGAAGTTGTAAAAGAGAACTGCTTTAGAATGGTAAAATCAGAACTAAATGATACTTTGGAATCAATAAAATATTGATTCCTTAAGAATCACTTCCATTTATTTTTGCTGGCTGGTTCAAGTGATAAAATTTTGAATTTTAGAAGCGTTGGTTCGTGATCGTGTGTGAGCGTGAGTCAAAAATCGCTCACGTGCCCATCTTTAGCTCAGATGCTGACTGACAATCTTGAATCCCAGACTTGATTACCAATACGAGCATCACTATTAATAATATATTTTTATAAAATTGTGTTTTCGTTTAAAAATCTATATTTAGACTCATTAATTTTTCAATAATGATAAGCATACAGGTTACAACCCATTATTTTGCGCGACATCGTCATATAAATTTAACGGAAAAAGCAATAGGAAATTTATTTGGTAACAATTACCAGTAATGGATTATATAACGCTTTATGTGGTAATGTATTTGTACACTAGGTGCTTGTCTTAGCTTCCTACATACTTAAGAATATAAGCTTAATACAATTGGAAATGGAAACCTAAATTGTAACGGAAAATATGAAATAAATTAATTTAATGCAATAAATTAGAAATGACATTGAATAAAATAATTGTCAATTTATGTAAATTTTTTTTTTAATTTGTATTTGAGTACGTCAAGATTTTAAATTGAAAATACATCCATATATCTTTATTACTTACACTATTTTTTCCTTTTTTTTTAATTTTTATTTTTAGTTTTTCTAAAAAAATTCCAAAACATATGTTTTTCGTTGCAATGATAAGTTTAATATCTCACGGTAACCGATGCACGATTTTTAATGTCAAGTTGCATGAAAAAAAGGGTCTTTTATATTATATTTTTTCCTTATAATGCGATTAGTTGAGTAAAGATATTCGTGATAAATTCATATCGTTTAAATTACAAATTGAATTACTTCAAGTAACATCGTTTGTTTATACTCGTCCATTCAGATATAAAAAATAGGGTAAATAGCCTTAAATTTTTTAAACATTTTAATATAAATCATAGTGCTTCAATAAGTTGACACATGTTGCAATAAATGATTTAAAATTTTTTATAAAAAAAAATTTTTTCAACAAAAATGTAATAAATTTTTATGTGGTTTAATAATATAGTACAGTTTGTTTAAAACGAACTCTCTAAAAACCCGCAATAATTTGAAAGTGACAACTGTTATACCAAAGTTCAAATAATTTTCCATGTTTAAAAAGTTGTGAATTTTTCTTGTATATACTTTACTTTATTAGACAAATCTTAAACCTTCCATATAGTTGTTTTTCTTCGAAATCTATTATATACAGTTTATTAAAATAAATGCAATTAAAGGGCCATACTTTACATTAAATCAAAAATCTTAATAGTTTTGTGAATTAAAAATATGCTAGACAAACTTGACCTCGGTTAATACGAAGTTCGCTTAAGCCAAACTAATTTCACTGGTAAAAGGAAGGTCGTCTTAGCGGGGTGTTACTGTATATTTTGCTATATGTGTGTAAATAGTAAATAAAAACAAATGTAAATATTTGCTGGAATAATTTTGTTTTGTTTCTTTTAAAATAAATTTATTTTTACATCAAAAATTGACTAATTGAAAACGAGCCGCTTGTGTTACATGTAAATATTTTAATCTGTCATAAAAAATGAACTGAGAACATAATAAAAACAAATATATATATTTAAAATAAGGTAGCACAATAAAAATGAAATATTTATATAAATGTGTATATAGTGGACTATATCTCAACTGTCTTATTTTTAAAAAACAGAAGATTGTTCGATCGAAGTCAGTAAGTATTGGCCTTTTAGACATAAGATAAACATGGCACAACTATTTTCGTCTTAATATACAGGGTGGGCCATTTAAAATTTTAAATTTGAATAGGCTATATGGTTTTATTTAAAAGGTTGAACTTTGTCATTTATGAATGGAACACAATATCATTTAAATGACTAGCACGACTGACTCGACAGTACCTCATCCGATCAACCCAATTTTTCAGTACATTTTCGATTGTTTCGGCTTGAATTTCTTCAATGGCAACTTTAATTTCACGTTTCAACGCTTCAATTGTCTGTGGATGGTTTGCGTAACATTTATCCTTAATGGCTCCCTGCAGAAAATAATCCAAAGGGCTCAAAACACAGCTCCGAGGTGGCCAATTGACATTACAATTTCGTCTGATTATTCGATTTTCAATAACAGTCCGTAAAATATTGATGGTTGTGTTGGCCGTGTGACATGTGTCACCGTCTTGTTAAAAACAAGTGTCGTTCATGTCATTCTCTTGGTAACGCTCATTTTCGAAGAAAATTTACCCAAAGACTCACTACTTTGGAAGTAAGTTTTTAATATTTCCCAATTTTGTTCGAGCGTATGGCATCCCATTTTGGAAATGTCAAACATAAACCTGAAAATAAAAATAAAAATTAATGTTTTTCTACCTTTCAGTCACAGTAATCGGTAGTTCTAATTTTAAATTAGCACATTAAACATCTCGCATCCCAAAACGGTGGAGCTAGGACACTGAAATTTGATCTAAAGGGAATTCAGGATTTTTTTAAATTCCTATGGCAAGGGTCAACAAACCATTGCATATCTATCTTAAGCAATTCTTTGCGAGTTTTTTAATTTAAAAACCACTGAAGGTTTCGAAAAATAAATATTAGCAAAAAGATGTTTCCAAATGCTGGTACAGAGTCCCAAATAAGTGTTTTGCCAGTATTTAATATTAAATGCCATGGATGCCCAGTTGATAGGCAGTGTTAAATTTTTTTTACCACTGGCAATTTCTGTAAATCTCAAATTTAAGAGAATAGTGGAACTGAAACTCTTACATTGGAAAACGAAATGAAATGGAACTGGACATAAAACACAAGAGAAGGGAAAAAATTTTTTTTTGTAAAGAGAAATTCTTCCTATGGAGAATGGAATGGAGTAGAGATAAAAGGTGGCTTCAAATATGCAAAAATTGTGTTCAGCGAGATTATAAATCTTAGAACAGTTTCTGCCCGTCATCTGATGAAGAACTGGGGAATTTGTTGAAGTTTTTTTTAGAAAACTCATACATACACATTTTTATAAATTGCCGTAACTGGGGATTTAACCCGCAAAGTTATGTGAATGGAACGCCAAATGATTGGAATTCAATTATAAGACAAGGAAACGTACTGGAATCAAACGAGTATAATTTCAATACTATACAAGGGGATTGAAATGATTACTAGATTTTCAAAATACCAAAGTAGCGCCGATAGCGATCTGGCAAATATAGACATGAAAAATGTCGACGCGTTAGCAAACAATTTGTCAAAGGAGCTTAAATATATTTACGGCGGCATCGTAATACTAGTTTTTTATCTGACTTTGTGAGTGTTTTGTTAACAAAAGACGGAGTTGTATATAATTAGTGCTATGATCATATAACAAAGTTTGGTAAACCATGGTTAAGAAAAATTGCTTTAAGTTGTATCCAAAAACGATTATTAGCTTCAACATACCTTTGGTAAAAATTTGGTAACTTTAAATGTTTTAAAGTAGAAAGCAAAGTAGTTTAAACGTATGTTAGTGACATTTTTTGTTTTGTTTTTGTTATTCGTGTTTGTAAATTAAAATTTTGTGAAAATTTTTAATAAAAATAAGAAATTGTGATACTTTAAATTTCATAAGATGAATTTGTAAAATTGTGATTGTTAGTGTTAATTGTATATTTTTTTTTTAAGTAGATGCTATTAACCAAATCGGAAATTATCATCGGCCAAGAATTTACAAGCCGATGCCTGATGGGTTCTCTCTTCCTAATCACCAATTAAAAAAAAAATATCGTTGTAACAAACAGCAAAAAAAATAGAACTCCCAGGTGGGTCCATATATTATTCAATATATGCTTGGATTTGAAATTTGAGGGTGTATGGTCATATATAGACATATATGAGTGTTCATATATGGTCATATATTAGTACTTTTTCTATATGCCGGTATACTAAAAATGCTTTTTTTATTTTTAAACAAAAAATATTGCTTTTTTTATTAAAATTAAATGAAGTAACATTAAATCAACATTAAATTCAAGGGTAAAAATTTAAGGTAAGAAAACGCACATAAATTTTGGGAAAAGACTACCAATATTATTTTTAGATGAAGATGAAAATACTACCATTTTATATAACAATTCAAACTTTCTTGTTATTATTAAAAAACAGTTTTAAAAATAGAATAAATAAATAATAAAAAAATAAACAACAAAGTATGAATTGTTACATTTAATGAAGAGTTGATAAGCGAAATACATACCTAGTATAAGTCACTTAATCTAATTACGTTTCTGCCTTTCTCATAAGAATTCAAACTGTATCTTAATTCGGTAGAACAAAGGTTTAAATTTCCCTCATATATGGCAATATCTGATAAAAATTAAAATATTTTACCCCATATATGGAATAATATATGTACTCATATATGGACATATATGGCATATATGAATCAATATATGGACCAACATATGAAATATATTACCATATATTGCCATATATGGATTCATATATTTCCATATATGAACTTCATCTTTAAATGTATTGGCCCATATATGCTTTCATACATGACATATATGTTCATATATGCTCATATATGAAAGAATATGAAGCCATATATGATGATATATAAACATATATGCACATTTTCACCTGGGCTGATTAAAACATCACCAGAACTGCAAGTTGTTGGGGACGAAGAGAAGTATAGTTAATTTAAAAAAAAAAAAGACACAAAATAATGTAAATATGTATAAGAAATGTTTTATCAAAACAAATCAATACAACTTGTTATTCAAATACTTCAAACATTTCTAACATAAAAAACTGATCAGTTCTTCTCAATTTCCTTAATTTAGTTCATTTTGTGTTTTTATTTTATTGAATAAGTAAATCGAAAACCTATTATTTTATGTTAAAATAACAAGAACCTTTTTATAGATTTCATTACCAGGCTGAATTAATATTCGTTTTAATGCATCACTACCCAGCAAAATAAAATGGATGTTATTCTTTACGAATCTATTTTTCAGAACATCCAAAGAAGTTAATAGTGAAAATTTTTCGATTTGTAAGAAGTCATTTTAAACAACTTCCAAAATGTTGATATTAACCTCTACTAGTAAAAAAAAACAATTATTTAGTTGATACATAAATGGGTTATTCCTGCAGTCATTAAATGCCTTATTGAAAACATATTTTGCATACCAGTGTTATTCACCTTGCCCTGGTCGGAATAATAATTCGTGTTCAAAATTACATTTTTAACTTTAAAACAAAGTCACTCCCTATATTTAGTTTGTAGCCCTATATTTAACAACTTACGTAAACTAATGAAAAAGTCCATCTGCTCATCGATTTTTCATAGCACCGAAACACACTACTTCCTCCCAATGACACGCCAATGTTAAAATCATTAATGATTCACCGAAATTTTCACAACTTCGTCTTCAGTAGATGCAGTGTTTAACTACTTCTTCCTCAGCTCTTATTTTGCTGGGTAACCAAGTGAATATGGTGGCATTGCCAGAACCAAACTATAAAATTCATTAAAACTTTTATTGGTTAAAGTGGGGTTTTTATATACGATTTTTTAACAAACGTTTGTTAGCCTTAATGTGTTCGTTAACTGATGTGAAAGTTTAAACTTGAGTAATTTGTTATACCCTCCACCATATATGGTAAGGGTATATATCAGTTTGTCATTCCGTTTGTAACATGTTGAAATATAGGTTTAAGACCCTATAAAGTATATATATTCGTGATCCTTATGCAATATTAAGTCGATTTAGCGATGTCCGTCTGTCTGTCTGTCTGTTGTAATGGCGATCACGACGCGAAGACGCAAGCGGGGTTGCCTATTTTTACCCAGATTATTAAACATCCTCCCGAGCAGTTTAACTGATGTGAAAGTTTAAACTTGAGTAATTTGTTATACCCTCCACCATATATGGTGAGGGTATATATCAGTTTGTCATTCCGTTTGTAACATGTTGACCCCATAAAGTATATATATTCGTGATCGTTATGCAATTTTAAGTCGATTTAGCGATGTCCGTCTGTCTGTCTGTCTGTCTGTTGAAATGGCGATCACGACGCGAAGACGCAAGCTTTAGTATTTTGAAATAAGTCTGCTAGTGACAGCTTAATGTACTAGAATTTTAAATATGTATTAAATCTCATATCTGTGGTTACTAAGACAATTGAAAGCCAATGTCTTTGGCCCCATGGCTAGGTCCTAAAAAATGTATATATAAAGAAATAGCAAAATGCATAATTGGTTTAGTGCCGCTACTTTTGAATAGGTGGCGCAAAATCACATTAAAACTATATCCTGCCCCATGGCGATATAGCCTTGGATTAGGCTTTCAATCAATTTATTTACCAAAAATATTAAATTAACTACATACTTAAAAATTATAATGCATTCAGATGTTGCTAGTAGACTTATTACATAATTTTAAAGTCAATTTTTCAAATGTTTGACGTAATAAAAGCATTTGTTTCACATTTTTATGTCAAAAAAGAAATTTTCATAGAGGAAAATAGTATTTTTTTAATTCCATTTGTATTTTTGAGAATTGAGGGACTGAAAAATGTATATTTATGTTAATTTTTTCTTTTATAAAAAAATACAGATGAATAAAGTAAGATATTGTGCTGTTAAACATCTAAATGAATATTGATTTAAAAAATTATAATATGCACATAAAACATATATTTTTATAGTTTTTGCCAAATATTCATTTATGTTACAAAGAAAATAGAAAATCAATAATATTCTACTGAATATTGTAGCACAATATGGCTAATGGAGACTAGCTCTGCAGCAAAATATGCCTAATGGAGAGAATGCACTTTCTGGTGGGCCATCTATTGAAAAATAGTTACAATTCATGTTCTTTTTTAACAAATAAATTTCTTTGCTGTATTCTCTCCATTAGACAAACACACTTCAATTTTTTAAAGAAAGAACATTCGTTGCAACTATTTATCAATACGTGGCGCATCAGAAAGTGCATTCTCTCCATTAGGCATATTCAGCTGCAGAGCTTTTTGTACAGTCCATGTTTAAAAAAACTAGTGAAAATGTAAAGGTGCCTCTAAATTGCCTATACAAATTTAGTACAATTTTATAGTAGCGACTGGTACATAACATATTTTCTCATATTTTTTCACCAGTCGCTTAGCAGTTAATATTTTGTATTCACCTCAAACATTTTTCCACCACTAAAATTGTTTTTCACCACAAAAAATTTTTTCACCTTAAAAATTTTTTTTTCACCTCTAATTTTTTTTTTCCACCAAAAAAGTTCTTTTCACATCTAAAAAAGTTTTTCACCTCAAAAAATTGTTTCACCTACATAATTTTACTTTTAAAGTTTTTTATATTATTTGTATCAAAAACATAAGAGAACATCTTTTTAGGATATTGGTGAAGGGTATTCAAAGATTCGGCACAGCCGAATTTAGCCCTTTTTTACTTGTTTTTTTTGCATTCGGCCCATAATCTTTTATTAGCAGTAATCAAAGTTGGATAAATCAAATGAATAAAATATAGTTTAATCGATTTTGTTGGTGCTTAATTAAACCGTTAATCTGACTTTTGCTAGATAAACTTGTCACATTGAATTGTGTATTTATTTTTTTGCAAATTTTTAAAAAGATGATAGTCTCTGACTTAACATTCCACCCTATCCCCTTATATTGCCTGTGTGTCTCATATGAAAGTATTTGCTACAGTTTTAATTTTGATCGTGGAACATTTTTAAAAAAGTCGAAGAATTGAGAAGGAGTTCGCCATATATAAAATCACCTATATTTACACAATAAATTTATGTAAATAACACATTTTTCGGCAAAAAAAAATATACATAAAATAGGCTGAAAAATTAAACAAAAAATGAAGCATGGGAAAGTATACTAACAAGAAAACACACGGGATAATTCAACATGATTTAATTTGATCAACTGTTTTTTGTGTGACATGATTGATGATATTTTTGATTCCTTTGTGTTTAGGAGAATATTAACAATCTAAAATATTCATATAAATTGGTGTTTTTATCTTTGTATACCTTCCTTTCCCTTCCGCAGTTTGTATAACTACCTTAATTCCATATAGTTTTAGTATAAATTTTTAAATTCACATTGTGTTTTTTTTTTCGCCATATATAAAATGAAAAACTTTTATATATTTCTTGTTTTAGTTTCTATATTTATTATTTACTCTACTTTGCAATCGTCATCCAAAAATAGTTTCACTATTTTATAGTTTAGTTAAATTGGAAAAAACCGTGTAAAAGAATCTTCTCTGTGGATTAAAATTTATTAACACATCACAAAAAGTGTTGCAGTTTTTGATATATTGAATGCAGGTTTTTTAGTTTTTTTTTGGTATTTTTTGTTTCGTTAGAACCACATAAATAAATAGTCAGATGATTTTTTTATATGCTACATCTAAACTGTGTATAAAAACATAATAACTATAAAAAATGCATCTGTGTTGGGATGACTTTTTTTTTTTGAAATAAATTGAAAAATAATTTAAAGTTTTAAATTGATTTTTCCTAAGCCTTTTTGTATATTAAAATTACTTTTAGGTTGTTCATAAGGGATCAGAGTTGTTAAAATTTAATTTTAAAACATACAACAATAGATACGATACAACATTTGTATCTGTGTTTAGTATGCTAGATTTAAGTGTGCTAACAAAAAGAAAACCCAATAGAAATTGTCGTCATTGTGAAATAAAAATATAAACAACTCTGTTTTCTTCTTAATACTTAGTAAACCTTGTGAACTCCTTTACTGCTTCTGTTTTTCTTAATACATTTATTAATAATATTTTTAAAGTTTTCCTTTGATATATCGGCAAGCTGTGTTTTTACTTCTTTTTATTTACAATACGACTAATTGAAATAAATTTTTAGGAAAAGAAAAAATATCTAAAATAAAATAATCTTTGATTCAATTTTACTACTTACTACAAGACAACTACAAAATGTATGGAATAACAAGTAAGAGCGGCCAAATTCGGCTATGCCGAATCTTATATACCCTTCACCATGGCTGGGAAAAAACTAAAGTTTATATATGGACATATATGGAATGAACAGATTTATATACGGACGCCTTTAAGAGGAAATTAACCATTAAGTTTGGTGATAAAACTTGGATTTATGGTTCCAGAAAATAGGTCTTTAAAAAAAATTTATGTTTTAGGCATAACTTTTTTGTATCTGAACCGATATTTCAGAGTTTTTTCAGCAAATATGTTATACTAAAGATTTTCGATCTTTTGCTATATAAGACGTATCCATAGGTCACATTACAGCTCTAGAATAGTGTTTGTTGTTTGTGTATAAAAGTTGAAGAGGTGAAAGAAAAGAATTTCAACAAATTGTTAAAAGAAATCACTAGAACTGCATGTGTTTTATTTGTACAAAAACGTTTGATTTAGCTGGCAAATTTGCATTTGGGATTTTATTTCGCTTTTTTATTAAAAAAATATTTTTAATTTCTTAAGCTTAATTTTAAAAATTTGATGGAAAATAGTTTATAAATTTTTTTTTATATAAATTATTATAAGTTATGACCTAAAATAGTTGCACTCAAAAGGAAATTATGTATAAATTTTTTTTAATATATGAGAAATAAAATGGTTTAAAAATCTTTTTATAAATTCTTTCAAATCGGATCAAAAAATAGAAATAAAACCGTTTGTATTTTGTTTGTATCAGAGGGTTTTTATAAAAATTTTGATGTTTTTAGCCTATTTATGGATGATTTAATTATTAATATAAAATTTTATATAAATGAATTATTAAATGTTAAAAAAACAAAAAAAAAAGTCTTAAGAAAATAAAAAAAATGTACAAAAAAAAAAGTGAATTGACCGGGATTCGAACCCGCGGCTTTAGAGAAAAAAAGTTTTTGTGACATAGCGTCTAGACAACTGAGCTATTAAAGCTCACACAATATCATCGTTAATAGACCCAGCAAAAATGAAGCTGCCAAAGAAGCAATTAAAGCATCACTACTACCCAGCAAAATAAAATGGATGTTATTCTTTACGAATCTCTTTTTCAGAACATCCAAAGAAGTTAATAGTGCAAATTTTTCGATTTGTAAGAAGTCATTTTAAATTACTTCCAAAAATGTTGATATTAACCCCTACTAGTAAAAAAAATTATTTAGTTGGTCCATAAATGGTTGATTCCTGCAGTTATTAAATGCCTTATTGAAAACATATTTTCCATAAAAATTCATGGCGTGTTCAAAATCACATTTTTAACATAAAAAAAGCCACTCCCTATATTTATTTTGTATTCCCTATATTTAACAACTTCCGTAAACTAATGAAAAAGTCCATCTGCTCATCGATTTTTCATAGCACCGAAACACACTACTTCCTCCCAATGACAAGCCAATGTTAAAATCATTGATGATTCACCGAAATTTCCACAACTTCGTGTTCAGTAGATGTAGTGTTTAACTAATTTTTCCTCAGCTCTTATTTTGCTGGGTATGGCAAAGGCATCACTTCTTTTCTAATGGTTTCATCGATGAATTTAACATTAGCGTGTCATAGGATGGAAGTATTAAAATGTAGCTACTACCATTACTGATACTTTACTCTAAGGAAGCAATGATCATACAATGATAAGGTATTCTGATGCATTAGTGGAAAATGTTCATATACTTTTTAGTATTTAAGCTTTGATGAAAATTTAATTCATAAGAATGCAGAAAAATAAGTTTAAAGAAGCGAAATTTATGCATTGATATACAAATACTCTTTATTAAAACAAATAAATAATTCTTTCAAAAATTTTAATGAATTTTTAGACAAATTTTTTAATATTTTTGGATATATTTTGGTTGTACAATTTGAAAACATTTTTAGACAATTTGGAAATATTTTTAAACAATTTTAAATGATTTTTGCACAATTTTAAAAATTTTTGGGCAATTTGAAATAATTTTTACACAATTTTAAAATTATTTTAATAAATTATAAATTAAAACTGGAAATGGTGTAGTGTTAAATAATAAACATAATGCAAAAACGCACTGATTGCGTCGTCATAAATATTTAATGCTGAAAAAATGCAAATGACAGGTTAGCTAGTCTCAATTAAAGGTAAAAAAAATCTGTTTTTCTTGATTTTTCAAAACTTTTATAAAAATTCCAAATTTGCATAATTTCTAACCCTCATGAAATTTTAGACTAAAATAAAAAAAAAATAATTTAATAAAAAAATTAAAAAAAGTTCATTAGAACTACTTTCACAATTTAAATAAATGCTTAAGATTCAAAAAAAATATACGATATACCATAACTTATCCTTTAGAAGTAATGAAGAGTGATATTTTAAGATATGCATCGGGTTTATATCCAGATCACTGCATTTTAAATATGAACACATGAATGCTTTTGGAATTGCCTTAGAATAACACCAAAATATCATAAAAGAATGTCAACTGAAGTTTTGGAAGCAATGAAAGAAGTTATAGTCACAGAATGACTACCATTTTTTTTGCTGGGGAGGTACATATATACAAAGTCTTCGTTCATTAGAGATTTGTTTGGTTTTTATTTAAATGACAAATCTTTGTATGTGTTTGTTGTTTGTGTATAAAAGGTGGAGATGAAAGAAAAGAATTTCAACAAATGGATGTGTTTGTTTTGCGTAAAATTCTATATACATATTAAACAAAAGGATTTTACGGAAAAAATTAGAGGTATTCCTGTTTTTTTGCTAATATCTCAGCCATTTATTAACGGATCTGTCTGATTTTCAATAGCAAACAGAAATGGATCACATGTAACAGAAATAAATAACAATCAAGTCCTCATCATGTCTGGGTTCTTCGGAAAACCCATTTCAACACACAGACGGACATCGTTAAATCAACTTCGCTCTTCATAAGAACCCAGAATATATATACTTTATAGGGTCTAAGATCAATATTGTAGAAATTACAAACGGAATGACAAACTTATATATACCCTTCCACCTGTGGTGAAGGGTATAAAAATATTATATACACTATCGGACAAACTAAAGTCTAACATGCAGTTCTACAAGACGTTCTTATTGGTTTTTTCATTCATCTGAGGCAACACGTTAAATTCCGCTATTTCGTTACTGGTAATTTCAAATACTGAAATATATTAAGAAGAAATTTCATTTATTAAATTTTTATTGAATTAAATTGTTTAACGTTTTATACTTCAAGTTTAAGATTTTTGCTTAAATGGTGTGTGGCTCATTATTGCATTTAAATGTCAGACGACGCTAACACGTAGAAAAAAAAACATGGTTGGGGCAAACATATTTGATGAGCATTATATATTTTTCGGATTATGATTGTGCCAATCATAGTCTTACTATTATATAACTATCATATTATGATATATATAATATGGTCCCTACAATTATATTATGATTACCATACTATATTTCTAAACAAACATGTTTTTATGTTGAATTTATCACAATATGATGATCATAATCTTATCATAATGTTGTCATGTTCATTACGATATGAAGAAAACTTTCTCAAATCCAAGAAAATTTCTTAAAAAAAGTCCTTAGAAACTAAGAAAAATTCTTTAAATTAAATAATTTTTAAAGAATATTTCTATAATAAATGTTTTTTCTAAAGAAAAAATTTGATATTAAGGAATTTTTGAAGTAAAATTATTTAACAAATGATTATAGATTCTAAGAACTTTTCTTTCAAACAAACTTCATTGATTCTAGGGATTTAAAAAAAAACACTTCAAAAAAATTATTAATTCTAAGGACTTTTTTTTTAATAAAAAAAACATAGATTTGATAGACATTTCCTAATAGAAATATTCTTAGATTCTAAGTATATTTTTTACGATTTTCCTTAGTCCTTAGAGTATCAGAGGTATTTTTTTAAATAGTCCTTAGTATCTTAGAATATTTCAAAGTATTTTTCATAATAAAATCTCCTCAGAATCTAAGAATTTTTCTTTTAAAAAAAGCCTTAGAGTCAAAGATTTTTTTTTAAGAATATGTGAGTTTTTATGCAGGATCTAAGATATTTTTAAGGAAACGTTTATAGAATCTAAAAATGTTTCTATTAGCACAATTTATAAAAAAATGTAGTATTTTGTATAAGAAACCTTGGTTCTACAGACCTTTTCTTATAAAGCATTATTTTATTTTTCCACAAGAAAGTCGTTATTTTACAAGAAATGAATTAATAAGCATATTAAAAAAAAAAAATATTGTTGTTTTTTACTGAAATAATTTTAAATATTTTTATAGAATCTTTTTGACAATGAATTTTTCAACAATCAATTGATTAGTGTAAATTATAGTGTTTTAGTGTAAAAGCCATTTTCGAAAATAAAACCACCATGTACAAATTATCATATATTATAATTTTTAAATGGGTGACTGAACTGAAAACAAGACAGAATTATGACTGTAAATGTCAGTCACGTTTTATTTGATTTATAATTATTCATTGATTATTGTCAGCATTTTATAGTCCCATAATTATCATATTTTTTATATTCAGATTTTTTGTTACCACAGTATGGTTACAGTCAATCATGCAATAATAAAACATAGAAAGTGGCAATCATGAAGTAATAAAATATTTACTATAATAATGATGGAAGCGACCATATTTTTAAACCAATCACTCGATTGTTACAACAATACCCAAATACAGCATGTCTAATATAGTAGCAGTGAATTCAACCATACATTTTTAATGTCAGGTCAAAGCGCTAAGGGCAGACCATCATAATTTACCCTTTTGTGCTCCTTCCGTAGCATTTTAAAAAATTATTATCTTAGCTGATATCCACGGCGGAGGAGGAGCCTTCAGAGCAAATTTAAACTTCCTCGATTCAGCACCAGCGGTTCGTGCGGGCCGCGAAGAGGAAACTCTTCGCCCCTTGAACCCCTATTCTATTACGTAGCTTATTAGTGAATTAAACCATATCTTAGGGAACACATAATTTAGGTTTTAAGCCAACGCTGAAGAAGGAACCTATGTACCAAATTTGTTCTACCCGGCTCCAGACTGTCAAGGAGCAGAGCTTTACCTATTTATTTCCCCCGTAGGACTTTTCAAGTATGCCGTCTAAGCTGATGGTTACGCTAGAGGAGGAACCTTCATACAAAATTTCTATTTCCCAGCTCTAGCGGTGTGGGCAGCTCGATAATGGGTAAACTTTTCGCCCTTTTAACCGCCATTTTAACCCCTTTCCTGGGAAAATTTTCGAAAAGTACCTTATTAGTGAGTTAGCCCATACGTAAGCAATACATGTTTTAAATATTAGGTTTATAGCCGTCTGAGAGGTCCTCTACATCCAAACTTTCAAAAATGCTCTATTGTGTCCCAGCAAAATTCTGAATAATTTCGATATTTAAAAGAGATAACTGCAATTATGGTTACCCTAATCAAGTATATCATTTAATTAGGCTTTCAGTAAAAGCAACCGAATTGTGGATTGTATTGATAATAGACGCCACAAATGTTTGATATTGACAGATTTAAAAATATACACTCACAATATATTTTCCGTTATCGACTGTAGTTTATTTAAAAAGTAATATGTAATGTTTGTTTTTAAATAAATAATCAATTGAAATTAATAGAAAAATATTTTTTAACTATTTGAATCAGTCATTCAAAAAACAAATTTAAAAAATTTACAGACATTCAGTAGGAGTTGATATTTTCAGTTAAATGTAAAATTTTATGTTTTCTGCTTCAAAAAATAGAAATTCATAAAATTCCTTTTTGTTTTTTTACCAAAATAGTTTGTATATATACAAAATTATAACAATAAAAATTATAAGATATTATTCAAATATACATACACACAAAGCCAATAAAAATATATATAGGGTCCGCCATCTAACGTTTTTTTTTTTTCAACTAGTGCTTTTTTCGTGAATGGTAACACTTAGCTCATGTCTGATTTGACAGATAATTAGTTTTATCCTTCCGCTGAACGAATATGGTTGTGTATACACTTGAACAACGCTGAAAAATATTGCGAAATTGCTTTGAAAATCATGGTAATGTTGCAGAATGTCATCTTTTCAATGTCATCTTTTCAGATGAAGCTCATTTTGATCTTGGCGGGTATGTAAACAAGCAAAATTGTCGCATTTGGGGCACAGAAAAGCTGATGCACCCAAAACGAGTCACTGGTTGGTGCGGATTTTGGTCCAGAGGCATAATTGGGCCATTTTTCTTCGAAAATGAGCTAGGAGTGGCCGTTACAGTCAATGGCGATCGTTATCGGGCCATGTTGAACGAATTTTTGTTCACAAAAATTGAAGAGGAGGATTTTGGCAACATTTGGTTTCAACAGGACGGCGCTACGTGCCACACAGCCGAAGCTACACTCGATGTTTTGCGCCCTGTTTTTGAAGATCGCATTACACTATGGAACATTTTTGGGATTATTGTCTGGGGGGTGAGAAATTCAAAGTCAGGGTTATGGTACTAGGTCAGTATAGTAAAACCCTTAAAGGGTTTGGCGTTCGTATGTGTCAGTTTTTTTTTATGACCTTTTAAATTTTTTCCTTATCTTGATGTTTTTTCGCTTAGTTGTAACATTTTGGCAAAAAACGTAGTTTAACATAACTCGAGAACCACTTGTCCGATTTTGCTAAAACAAACTCAAAAAAATTTAGAATTACAATTTCTTTAATCCGTTCCTATAACGTTTTTCTAAAAATTAAATTTTTTTTTTTAAATTCATAAAAAATCCAAAACGGAAAAAACGATCAAGTGTTATTAATTTCATGTAAAGTCACATAACCTATAAACAAAATGCGACATAGATCATAGAAATCGATTAACGCGTTCTGCTTTTATTTACAATTAAGTGAAGGTACCCATTTTGACAAGAATATTGATATTTGTTTTTATTCAAAAAAGTGTCATGTATCGCCTTTTTTATAAATTTTCCCCAATAACTTATTATTTTTATTTATTTTAATAAATATTGCCTAGACTTTTTCGATGGTGGTTGTTCGGGACTAGTGGCATCGCATTCATCGCTATCATCAGTTTCTGAACCACACATTATGTCAATGTGTGACTCCACTGCAGGCCCTTCTGCATCTCCTGAAAATTCTTTATCATCAAGATCATCCTTGTCTTGCCACACAAGCTTACTCCACCAGCAAATTTCCACAATTATTGCACTCGGCGACTTTTTGCCTCTATATCTGTAAGTTTTTGTTTTATTAAAATGAGTTTGAAAAAATAAAAAATCAGTATTACCTCATTTCAAATGGCATAGCAACTTGATGATAGCGTTCACCTTGTTCATCAGATTCGGTAGCCAATTGTTTGCTGAAGTAGTCCAGATGATGATGTAAATAATGGATTTTCAAGGACATGTGGACACCAATTTCCGAGAATGCTCTTAACATCCTTGTGACAGAAACATCGTAGTTGTTAGAACGATGCTTTCCCAACAAGCCTTCTATTACTTCTTTGATTGCCTGCCATGCATTCAATTCAGCGTCAATCAAAATATTGTTGAATGCGTCACTTTTAATCAGCTTTCGTATATCTGGACCATTTACTACGCCTGATTGGAAAAAATTAATTTGTTAAGATGGAAAATCATGGGAAATGAATGTGATATTATAACTTACCTTCTTTAATTTTACTTTCGCTGAGTCTCGGGTAAATTAGTTTCAAACACAAGAAAACTTCATCTCTTTTGGCGACAGTTTTGATAAAATTCTTAACAATCTTAACAATATGCAGTGGAGGCAGCAATATCTTCTCCTTCGGCACTAGAGGCTCACGAATAATATTGGCCGTTTGTAACCTGCTGTGCTCTCTGAGTTTCCATCCGTGGCATGCATATTGGTCACCGGAAAATCGTGTGTCCCAATCGCACAAAAAGCACATATATTTTATATAGCCGCTTTGAAGACCGCAAAGCATTGCTACAACTTTTAAATCGCAGCATATGCGCCACATATGTTTGGCGTAGTTAACCATTTTTAAAATATTTTCCAGTGCATCATATGTTTCTTTCGTTTCTGTACTATAGGCGATTGGAACTGAAGGTTTTTTATTGGTCTTATGCAGTAAAACCGCCTTCAAGTTGAGTTTTGAACTGTCAATAAATAATCTCCAGTCATCTGCTTCATATTTTATTTCCATTGCGTCCATCAAATTTCCTACATCCGGGCAATATGCAGAAGTTTTTTCATCATTCACAAGGAATAAACTTTGGAGTGTTGCCTGACGACTTCGATAAGCTGTGACTTTCACACCGGGTGCCAACAAATTGTTTGATTTCAAAATGGAAGCCAGCTCTTCCGATTTATGCTGTGTTAATTCCAACTTGGCAACAATTGAATCAAGCTTATTTTGATTTATTAAAATTGGCTCATTGGATACTGATGACTCATATGGGGGATCATCACGTGCATGATATGTCGGAGCAGTCGTAGAAGAGAAAATATCTGGGCTAGAAGCTTTTGGCACAGGAATGTGGTCCGAATGAGGCAATGGTGTTGCGGCACTTGGAACACCAACGTAACTATACGATTTTCTTATCCTTTTTGCGGCTCCTTTATTCGCACATGCATAGCAATTCATTGGATTGTGACCTTCGCGAGGATTAGTCCAAGTCATTGGGATACCGAATGGCATACTTTCACGTCTTCTATTTTTCCAATCCATTAGACGGTTGTAGCAGCTTTTACACACTATATTTGGTACCCAATTTTCGTTCACTATAACATTTTGTGTTACTGAAATTTCCCCTTTTTTTATGTGTTGAGACATATTGACCACAGCAGTAGCAAAAGCTATTTATATCTAGCTTGCACAGTTCCATATTCTGTTCAGTTTTGTTCACTTTTAAAAAAATGGAGAAAAATCACTTTTACTGTTCGCGTTCGTCGGCACTTGTTGAATGACAAAAATCACAGAACCAGTGTGAGAAAGAGAAAAAGTATAATGACAATGCATGTTTTATGTGAACATTACAGAACCAGTGTTGCCACATCAATATTTCTCTTTGAGTACAGTAGAAAAATATGAGAGAGTTCGGCTTGTGAGTGTCAATGTTTTCTCCAAATAATGTTGTGCATATCTGGAGCAAATTTTTGAAATTCATACATTTACCTAATTGTGAATAAATGAGAAACGCGTGCATCGATTTTCATGATCTATGCCTTTGAGTTATGTGACATTACGCGAAAGTAATTAGTTTTGGCACTTTTTTCCATTTTGGATTTTTTATGAATTTACAAATAAAAAAAAATATTTAAATTTTTAGGCAAAAAATACTTTTTTCCCTTCATACATTCATTTTTAACTTCGAAAGTGTTGGACATATAGGAAATGGTATAGAAACAGATTAGAGAAATTTTCTAAATTTGTTTCATCAAAATCGGACAAGTGGTTCTCGAGTTATGTTAAACTACGTTTTTGCCAAAATGTTACAACTAAGCGAAAAAACATCAAGATAAGGAAAAAATTTAAAAGGTCATAAAAAAAAAACTGACGCATACGAACGCCAAACCCTTTGAGGCTTTTACTATACTGACCTAGTACCATCACCCTGACTTGGAATTTCTCACCCCCCAGATTGGCTGTTGTACTGTGTTATCAGCTGCAGAGCTGATGTCGTTTGGCCACCTCGGAGCTGCGATTTGACACAGTTGGACTATTATTTGTGGGGTGCCGCCAAAGATAAGTATTACGCCGACAAGCCAGAGACAATTGACGCTTTAAAGGACAATATTCGTGAAGGCATTGGTGAAATACTGCTGCACACAATCGATAATGTGCTTAAAAATTGGACCGATCGTGTAGGCTACTGCATGGCCAGCCAAGGCAGCCATTTGAATGAAATTATTTTCCATTATTAACCGGAAGGAAAAAAAGAAATTTGAGAAAATATTCAGTAGTTTTTTTTTTTATAGTATTTTCAAAAAAAAAAAAGTTATTTGGCGGACCCTATACATCTGTGTGTTGTGTTGTGTTTTGTAATTACATACAAATAAAAAAAAATCAATTTGAAAAACAAACCACAAAATTAGTTTTTTCTAACTTTTTGTTAGCAAAAATTTGATGGTTATTTAAACGACTTTCTATTGTTTTTACTTTTGTTGATTATAAAACAATGATTGAAAATAAACAAAAAAAATGGGTTGAATATAATGGAAAATCAGTAGTCCTCTTTTTGATTGTATTTTCGATTAATTTAATATGTATTTTAAGTTGTTTTTAACGAAATAATATTGCCAGTGTAGTTGTTTTTCTAACAAATTATTTAAATTCAAAATTAAATTTATAAGTGTATGTGGTGTAGTGGGTAGAGAGGTAGCTCAGTACTCCCAATTTCCTAGTTCAAATCCCGGAAGAGGCAAACATATAGAAAATAATTTTTTTAATTATAATAAAATCTTCAAATGTTTATATAGCAACTAAATCAAAGAAAATTAAAATTAGTTGTGGTGTGGTGCAGTAGGTAAGATTGTAAACTATGAATCTGAATGACCAGGTTGAATACCGGTAAAATTTAAAAATAAAATTTTTCTTAAAATATTTCTGTGGAATATAAATATTAAATTGTACAACTTAATATAGGCTTTCACAACTAATAATATGATTTAATATGAAGACAGTTGTCGTAACCGCCAGAATTCGATTGCCAACAATTTCGGTGGCCACAACTGATACTGTTTTGTAGGTGTACTTTTTTGTGGTTTTATGCTTTATTTTGTCCGATAGTGTACATGAAACGGCCGTGTAAGTGGAATTTATTAGGCTGTATCAAATATTTATTTACCCTTTTTAATAAAAATTTAAAGTGAATTAAAATTTTTTTCCCAATTTTCAACCAAAAATTCTATAGTTTTGTACTGGGGGAAAACTTTTTCATTAGTTAAACTTAACATCAAATGAAAATCATATATATTTTATCTTTATGGATGTAAACCTATATTTTAACAAATACTACCCACATTTTGCATGAAGGGTTCAAAAAAGAAGTCATACAAAAAAAAAAAAAAAAACTATAATGAAAACTATAAAAAAATAGAAAATAAAAAAGAACAATCAAATAATTTACAAACATGAGTTGTCATAAAAATAAGTCTTATCGTAGGAAATACACACACATTTTGTCAACTGTACAACAACAAACAACCTTCTGCATGCTTACTAAATATATATTTACTAATAAAAATTGTAAAATACTATAAAAACTAGAATAACCAAGCAAAAAGAAACTATTTTTCGTGAAATTATTAGAATTTCTAGAAATTACATATTAAAATTTCACACAATTGGCGCAGTTAGTATTTGTTGTTTTTAAAAACATAAAGAAATATTTCTTAATATTCTTGCTGGGATTGGCTCAACTTACATCCAGTTTTGTTGCTTACAAGTGTTGTAATAACAAACACTCCATAATTGCTTCTATATTCAACATTGTTATTGCTGCTGTTGTTGCATGCAGTTGGCTTGTTGTAAAAAAAAAGAAATCAGACTACTGATGTTAGATTGGGAATAAAAGTAAATGTTGACATTTTTAATACTTTAATGTTTTCTCATAGTTCATTTTAGCTTTATTTTTCTTAAGCCTGGTAAAACAAAAATAAAAGCAAAAAAATATGAGCTTTTGTTTGTTAGTAGGTGTTTGTAAAGTGAAACTATAAGGTAATTAGATTTTCAAAAGAAAATTGTTAGATTTTTTTTTTTATAAAAATTAGACACATTGTAGAGGCAAATATTATTGTAGAGACTTTGATTGCAATTGTATTGACTTAAATTGCTATCAAAGGCAAACGGAATAAGTTCTTAAATTAAATTATATTTAATTCTTTTAATTAATATATTCCCCTAGTTCTTATTAAATGCAATTGTAGTTTTACCGATTGAAAATAATATTTATGGGCAACTAAAGTCAGAATCAATTTTTGAGTCGCTTTAACGATGTCCGTCCGTCCGTGTGTCCATGAAAACCTTGTTATAAATGTGATTTTTTTTGGTCAGCATAATGGACCAAATGTGCCCACAATCGTGATAACTGTGGGCAAATTTCAGCAAACCGGGTCTGTGAAAACACATGTGCATGTTTGCCCAGTTCGTTCTGCGGAAAACATTGCTGTTGTTTTTGCGATAGTGTCATGAGGTCGGCCAAGCATTTACCGTGAATGGTGTTCGCCATCACGAGGTGATAACGAACTTATTGTGGCCAGGAATTGGGGATATGATCCTGAACCATATGTGGTTTCAAGAGGACGGTGACACTTGCCATACAGCTAACGAAACAATGGCTTTTTTGCGCGACAAATTCAATGGCCGTGTTATCTCACGTGGCGATGTCAATCGGCAGCCAAGATCATGTGATTTGACACCGTTTGACTTCTTTCTTTGGGGTTATTTGAAAGTAAAGGTGTATGTCGGTAAGGCAGCAGCAATTCAAGAGCTAAAGGATGAGATAATTCGGCACATTAACGGCATATAACCTCAATTATGCCTCAGCGTCATCGAAAATTTGGACCATGGGATGGAGGTGTGCCGACGAGGTCATTTTAAATGAAAATTTTAACTTTAGCAGCAAATACGTTTTTGCATGAAATTTATTTTCTAAATAAATGTAAGAAAAGGTTGAAAATATCGTTTTTGTAAATTAAAATAACAGAAAATACCATTTAAAAGAAATGGTGTTAAAATAAACGATAAAACTATAAAAACACATGATAAATTAGTAAAAAATAAAAGTTATAATTTTACCTACCAATTCCGTAAAAATAAACGATTATTTATTTATTTATTTAAAATTGTTTCAGTCATTTTGTATGAACATATGTATGTTCCTTTTAAGGGGATAATTTTCCCTTTTTTGCCAATTCACCTAGGAATTTTCAAAAGTCCCGTCTGAGCAATTGTCTAAGCAGTAAGATTTACCAATAAGCAAAATTTTAATTTATAGCCGCTAAGGTGGAGAATTTTGCCTTTATTTGCACCACCCCGTAGGATATTCCAAAAATTCCAAAATCCACGTCGAAGGCGAAAATTCTAAAATATACCTTATGAATAAGTTCCCCCTTACAAGAGTGAGTACATCTTTTAAGTTCAGCTTTCTAGTCAAAGGGAGATATGCTTTCTCTTCTTTATCCCTCCCCGTGGGAATTTTCAAAAATACCGTGTGAGCGAATGTCTTTCAATTTTCTAGGTCCAGTGGCTAGAACAAGCCGTTAAGATGAAGAATTTCCCTCAGAATTTTATAAAATCCCGTCTTAGCTGATAAGTACGGTGGAGGAGGAACCTTTAGACTAAATTTCGACTTCCTACCTCCCATGGGTTAGGCAGGCTGTTCAGAGGGAGATGCAAATTACAAAATATACGTTATCAGTGATTTAGCTCATACTTCAGGGAACATATATTTTAATTTCAGTTTTCCAGTCAAAAGGGATTTAGGCATGATGTCAAAGAAGCTATTTGTTTCTTCCACGTATTCTAGATATTTCGAAAACTTAATAGTTAGCCCATACTCCAGAAAGAGTTTGCGCTTAATTTAGTAAATACGTATTTAAAATTTGAGGTTTCTAGCCAAAGGGGTTTTGGCAGACCACGTAGGATTTTCAAATCTTTAATCTGTTTGTTTGCTGTTTATGGCGGCAGACAGGCAGGCCATGCGGTTAGGGCAGGACATTAACGGAGAAACTTTTTTACTTTTTGCCCCTTCTATAAGGAATTTCTAAAAATCACACCTGAGTGGATGTCTACGCCAGAGTAAGAAATATTAATAAATTGATGTAATAGTTAAATTGACTAAAACAAAAATGTTCATTTAGATAAATATTTTTTTTTGTACTAAAGTTAATGTTTTTTATTGAGTAAAAAATAAAGTAAAACGTTTTAAAAGTATTAATATCGGATGACGGCACAAAACTAAGCAGCGGTTAATATTATAAGTACTAAAATGGAGAGTGACAGCAGAATTTAATCCCTTTTACTTGGTTTTTTATCGTTAATCAATTTAATAATCAGCTTTCTACATAAGTCATAAATATAATTGATAGTTACATATATATAAATGTATACATTTTTAATAATTTTGTTTATTAAATAAATGCTTAATTATATTTTAAACATATCTTGTTAGCTTCTAACCAGTTAAAGTTCCAGTTAACTGACACATTTGCTGTTATTTTCCTTATAAAATTTTAATTTAACTAATGATACAAATTTAGCTGGGCATTTAGTAATCTCATGTAACAAAACTTCCAAAAAGAAGGTGTTATACAAGTTTATGTTTTTAAACAAAATAATATTTAGTTCTAGACACGAACTTGTCAAAGAAACAAGATATTAGTTCCTGATAAATTCAAAATTTAAACAGAAAATTACTAGAATTAAAAATGAAAGAAGCTAAATTTGATGATTTCCTTAAATTAGCCAAATTCTTTTATACAAGTCTGGGCATGGATATCCATAACGATGAGAAAAATCTCTCTAAAATCAAAAATCTATTATTAAAAATAATCTTTTACATTAGTGTTATAAATATGAATTATGTGCTATGTAGTGAAATAATATTTGTGAGTTTGGCCATTAAATCTGGCAATATATTGGAAGCCACCATGTCACTATCCTACATAGGTTTTGTGATAGTGGGAAATTTTAAAATGATATTTATATGGCGCAAAAAAACTGAAATGAAAAAATTCCTAAAAGGCATGCAGCATATCTTTCCGGATAGTTTGGAAGAGCAACAAAAATTTAAATTGGAAAAATATTTAAAACAATGTTCACGCATAACTTTTGCATTTTCCTTGTTATATATGATTGCCATATGGACTTATAATCTGTTTACGGTAACACAATTTCTTATCTATGAAAAATTGTTAAGTATCCGTAAAATTGAACAAAAATTACCATATTACATGTATACACCATGGAATTGGCATGATCATTGGTCATATTATGCATTGTATATATCATTAGATTTAGCTGGTTATACATCGGCTGCTGGTACGATATCAAGTGATTTATTATTGAGTGGATGTGCCACACAACTAATCATGCATTATGATTATATTGGAAAATTGGTCGAAACGTATCAGGTGAAATTGGGACAAAAGGATATAAGGCATACAAAGGCTTATGCTATGGATATAGAATTTTTACGAAATGTTATAAAACATCATTCATTTCTATTAGAGTAAGTTAAATAAATAAGAATATTAGTAAAAATCCAAATGTTTGATAAATTCATTTGGGGATTACTAAAGGGGAATAACAAAATATTAATGGAAATTATAGAATATTGCATAGATTTTATAATTATATAAATTTATAATTTCTTTTCATTGTTTGACTTGGTCAAACTTTTGGAAAAGAAAATAGCATACATGGGAACAGTTCAAAAAAATAAAATATTTATTCCGCTCAAAAAAGTTTCTTAATATATTTCAAAATTTGCTTTCAATGAAGTCGCAATGTTAGTTTTATACATCAGTCATATAAAAAAACAAAACGCCAGAAAGAAGCATGTGATTGCGTTTATGTGTTTTATTATAATTCATTCATTATTATAATTGTAAAGTTTTGTCAGTTTTCATAGTTTTTTAGTAAAAAAATTAATTTTGTCTCTCCTCTTAGGAGGCGTAGATACTGCCGAGCAAATGATCAGTTACTAAAGTACTAAACGGATAATAAATCGAAGGCCAAATGTTGTATTTGCAAATATGATAGATATTCGTACTGAATGCGTTTATATTATTTTCTGAAATCGATAATTCTTGGGCACCAACTGATTCAAATCGTAAGAAACCAGAATTTCTACGACTATTGTCACTTTCTTTGGCTAAGAAACATATGATGAAGCGAACTAACATACCCAAACCAAAATTCTCAGCAGAGTTATTGGCTGGAGTAAGAGGATCTTCTTCAGATTCCGTACCTTTTACAAGTGATACAACAAACCCACTTGGAAGAAATCGTTGAATTTGTGGTTGCTGCAAATCTAAATGCGAAAATAAATGTGTTGTCTGCAGCAAATTTATTTGTAATCTGAGCCGAAAAATAATTTGTACATCATGTATAATAGAAATATACAATTGACTAAAATGCTCAATAACATTAAATTTGTAACTGCTTAATTTCTCCCCATCCATTTTATGTTAGACACTTAATTATTTCGATAAAAACATTTATTTCGAAGAAACCACGTGAGTCGACGTTTCATGCCGATATGTTTTACCGTTAAACAATTAAAAAATAAGGTAAAAAAAATATGGTCCTAACCTAACAGCAGGGTTAGTAATGGTTTTAGAAAAATTATTTTTTTTATTGAAAATAATTAAAAAACAGAAAATCTTTATAAATATTTTTTGACAATAAATTTTTTTCGACAATGAATTGATTGGAGTAAATTAAAATGTTATGTGTATAAAGCATTTTCGAAAATAAAATTCCCCATGTGAAAATGGTCATATATTATAATTTTTCATGGGTGACTGGACTGATATAATTTTTTATAAAAACTAGACAGATAATAATAATATATTTTTCTTATTCAAAATTTTTGTAACAACAGTAGCGGGTTTCAATTTTGGTGGTATATTTACAACCCTTGTATATTTACAACAATTTTATACTACAAAGCGTGAACGATTTTTTTCGCATAAACACAGATATTGTAAATAAATGAATCAGTTGATTTTTATTTTGTTTTTCATCAATTTGAAAACTTAAAATATCAAAAACAATTTAAAGTTACCAAAAATGCCTATAATTATGGAAAAATATAAAATTATAAAGTTTTTATTCCAAAATGCAGTTGACCAAATAGTATTTGCAGAGATTCTAAGTTTGAAGATACGGTATTACTTTTTTTTCACTATTTTGATCCATCATTCAACTTTATTTTAATAGTGACCACATGGTCACACCATCATACCCAAATGCAGCAAGTGTAATGTAGTAGCAGTGATTATGTTTCAACAGAATTTCTTGTCAACGGAATGGTTTGGTTGAAGCCACTGATATATTTGTTTGTCGCAACTTAAATTCGGTTAATGCAACATGATTTCGGTTGAAACCATCTATTTTAATTGTATCAGGAAACAATTTGGATGGGACAACTGTATAATTCGGTTGCTACAACTAAAATATTCGAAGTTCGATTGTCACAATGAATCTGTTTTCTCTGTACAGTATCTAGAATAACTCAGGTCAGCTTCTAGGAGTCACAAGCTTTAATCTATTAACCTTCTTATATTATTGTTTTTTTTTTTCATTATAATTCTATTATTTTTTCTCTTTTTCTTCCAGTTTATCTAATCAAATGAATGATATATTCGGACTACCCTTATTATTGAATTTTTTTTCATCTTCATTTGTGATATGTTTTCTTGGGTTTCAAATGACAATTGGTGCTTCTGTCGAAATATTGTTTAAATTATTCTTATTTTTGGCAATTTCTGTTGCACAAATACATCTTATTTGCCACTATGGTCAGCAACTTATAGATTCGGTAAGATCATTTATTTTAAGGAAAAAAACATTTTATATATCTCAATTAAAAATTTTATATTTTTTATAAACTTATTTTAGAGTGTTAATGTTGCTTATGCTGTTTATAATCAAAATTGGTACAATGCTCATATACGCTATCAAAAAATGTTAATTTTAATGGCTGAGCGTGCACAAAAACCAGCCCAACTTGAAGCGACATCATTTGTTTTAATATCCAGGGGTACCATGACTGTGGTATTTATTTTATAATGCATTTCAGATAATATATTTTAACTTTATTATTTTTTTGTTTTTTAATTGATTTAGATTATGCAATTATCTTATAAATTTTTTGCCCTATTGAGGACCATGTATATGAAAAAAGCTGATGTCTAAATTAAGATGGTGTTTTTAGATCATGTGTTGCTGCAGACAAACAAAAATATTATTACACACACTCGCAGGAAAAATACATCTTAGAATTATAATCACAAGCAAATATATATTTATTTAGAAACTACCATATGCATATTTGAAGTAGATTACCAAGTATTTTATATTTATGGTTATTATACATATGTTTCCAGGCAAACATTGCAATATTTGTATTTTCCCACCCAAATAAACATATATTTGCAATTGTAATTTTATCATTATTATACTTGTGGGATGCAAACATAATAAAAATAAATATATATATATATATATATATATATATATATATATATATATATATATATATATATATATATATATATATATATATATATATATATATATTTATTTGCAGGCAAAAATATATATATTTGCCGGTAGATGCATTTCAAATGATCCAAACATATATATATTTACAAGCAAACATATTATATTTGCAGGCAAGCATATTGTATTATAAATGCGGCAAATATAACTTACAGCGTTTCCAAACATATATATATATATATATTATTTGCATATTATTACTATTGCACGGCGTTTTTTTCATCGTGCAGTGAAAAATTTGGTAAATTCCAAACTTATATTCTGTTTTTACAACTGAAATCGGTTGGTACAACGAAATATTACTTTCACAACAATATTCGGTTAATACAACTGAATTTTGGTTGCAACCCCTAAAATATTCGGTAATCACATTTGAATTTGGTCGCAACCAAAATTCACTTTTCAATTCGGTTGGTACATTATTTTTCCGTATGTATGAAAATACATGCAGTCACTCATTCGTCTTATGACAAACGTTGATTTTACTTTTTAAGACCGTTGATTTATTTAAATGCCAAATTATTTGAGCTCTATTTATATTGCAAGTAAAAAAACGACAGTTTTAATTTTTATAGCAACTCTATATTTACACAAAAACTTGAGAAACTACACTTTAACACGATTACACAATTTATTAAATTAATCACCAATGTCATTTTGCTGCATTGTTGCCGTATCAACGATCAATCTCAAACTGAAAGCATACCTCTGGATTCACGTATATTTAAATATGTGTTGTGCCATCTAATAAAATGTATCCAGCTTTATCTGGAGATGTGTCTTTAAGGTTGCTTTAAAATTCTGAACATAGTATTGCCACCAATAATGCCAACATAATGGAATGATCGGGTTTTTGTTATTGTTGAATTGATTTACACTTTAGCGCTGGCATATGGGGATTTTTGTGTCTACGGATTAATTTAAAATATGAATTTTTAATTGATAAGAAAACTTTTTATGAAATGATTATTGTTAAACAGCTTTAAAAGATATCTGAAATAAAAAATGTGTTATACTACAAGTGTTATACTACAAGTATTTCCTGTATAAAATATGTATCGGTATTAGAGCAGATACAATAAATTTATTATTTTAAAAGTGGAGCTATGCCTTGAGGAAATCAAATACCCCAGGGTGTCAAAGTTGAGCACTGTGAATATAAACATTCGTTTTTAGTTTGCAGCTTTTATATATAAAAATATCTTAACCCTTTAACCACTAAGACCGTCTACAGAAGGTCATCACTAAAGTCCAATTATATTCAAAGCAATATTTTTGGTGCAGTAATCGCCAACGACACTTTTGTCTGTTTGAATTTACCTTTCGAACAGTGCTGGTTTGAACACGCTCAGTTGAATAGTTTGATAGATACACCCATTTCTGTCAAGATTTTTGTCAAAACAGACACGAATATTATCTATGATTTTGGTGCAAAATTAAAACTAAAAAAACAACATACTTTCCAAAAGCTCAATCGACTCGAAATTTTTTTGAAAAGTAGCTTTAAGCTATATTTTGATCATTTGTTGCGTGTTTGATTTGTGAAACAAATATTTTTGTTTGAGTCAAGCTTTTTGTCTTCAGGTTGTCTTTCATTTTTTCCACCGCTTTCAGGTTAAATTTTTAAGACAAATGGTCTTCACATTCGTGCTTTTTAGTCCAAAATGATACTAGAACCAAAATTTCATAACAAAATACCTCGTATTTCCAGTGGTTAAAGGGTTAATATCAACCGATGCATCTAAAAAATAAATAATATTTGGTCCAAATAATGTGTGCCAAATTTTATGGGAATCTAATAAATATTCAGCTATCCTTCCTTAAAATTTTTTGTTTTCAGCTAAATCTCATACTACTTTTAAACGAAAGTGTACAGTGTGTCACTACACCGTCCAAAATAAGCTCATGGGTGTAGAGCTAATCTAATAAATTCTAAAAGTGGGGCTAACCTTCTTAAAATTTCGAACACCTTATGACAATGTTATTCAAATATTATGTGACAAATTTCACATATACGTAAAAAAACGTTAATTAATTGTGAAAATGTACAATAAAATTTCTATTTTTGTTTCTATACAACATTTATTTTTCAATTGAATATTTATTAGACAACACATTGTAATGAAATAACAGGCGAAGATGTGTCCTTATATTTTTAATTTGTCTTATCCACATAAATTATTTTTTAAATATGTAATTTAAATTTGCTCCACTGTGCACTGCCGTTAATAAATAAAACATTCCACCAGCGGCATGCTGCAATACGGACTCTTAAGCTGGTACAAATTCGAAAATAGTTTTAAACTGCTAGAAATTAATGAAATATAGGGTGATTTTTTTGATATTTGGCTTTTCAGTGTAAATTTTTTAAGTGAAAAAAAAAAAACGATTCGTGATATGTAGCAATGCCAAAAATGCTCAGTAAGGTCGGCCATTTTGCCATGAATAGTCTAACAAATGAACAAAGCGTGCAAATCATGGAATTTTGTTATCAAAATTCGTGCTGTGTGAGAAATGTGTTTCGTAAATTACGATCATTTTATGGTCGCCATAATGATCCTACCGAACAGGCTATATAAGCTATTGTGACCACATTTTCCACCAGTTTCACTTTACTGGAGAATAATCCACCAACCGAAGAGTGCATACCGAGGAAGATATTGCTGCTGTATCGACGACAACTTTTCCAATTGTATTTCAGAAATAGTCAATTGTATTTCAGAAATAGTCAATTGTATTTCAGAAATTGTAAATTGTATTTTAGAAATAGTCAGTTGTATTTTATAAAATTTCAATTGTATTTCAGAAATAGTCAATTGTATTTCAGAAATTGTTAATTGTATTTCAGAAACTAGTCAATTGTATTTCAGTAATTGTCAATTGTATTTCAGAAATAGTGAATTGTTCTTCAGAAACAGTCAATTGTATTACAGAAATTGTTCCTTGTATTTTGCAATAGTTAATTGTAATTCAGAAAAGTGAATTGTAATTGAAATAGTCAATTACAATTGAAATACAATTGACTATTTCTGAACAAAAATTACTATTTCTGAAATACAATAGAAATAAAATTTACTATTTCTGAAACACAATTAACAATTCCTGAAATACAATTGAAAATATCTGAAATACAATTGAATATTTCGGAAATAGAAATGACTATTCTGAAATAGAATTGACTATTTCTGAAATACAATTGACTATTTCTGAAATAAAATTTACTATTTCTGAAATAGAAATGACTATTCTGAAATAGAATTGACTATTTCTGAAATACAATTGAATATTTCCGAAATCCAATTGACTATTTTTGAAATACAAATGACTATTCCGAAATAGAATCGACCATTTTTTGAAATACAATTGACTATTCTGAAATTTCTGAAATACAATTGGAAAAAGTGTAGTATCAATGAAGACCGCGATATGTCAATTCGTTGACGTTGTCAACAATTGGGCTTGTGTTATTCGACCACTTGGAAGATTTACCGGAGGTATGAAACCATACAAAATACAGATGCTACAAGAACTGAAGCCAGGTGCCGTCGCACAATATCGTATGATTGGTTAATGGGCCTAAGTAAAGTTGAAAGAATATAAATTTTTCTATCGAAAAATGTCATCAGCGGCAAATGTCATTTTTGGCTCAATGGGTACGTCAACAAACAGAATTGCCAAATTTAGGATGAAAAGGAGCTAGAGGCAGTTCATGAGCTGCCAACGCACCCTGAAAGATGCACAGTTTGGTGCAGTTTGTGGGCTGGCGGCATCATTGGACCGTACTTCTTCAAGAACCATGAACATCGCAACGTTACAATCAAAGGAGCAAGGTACCGTGAAATTATTACAGACTTTTTTCCCCCCAAAATTTACAAATTGGACTAGATTGACATGTGGTTGCAACAAGACGGTGCCACACGGCACGCGATACCATCAGCGATTAGTCTCACGTTTTGAGCAGTCCATTGGCCGCCAAGATCATGCGATTTGATCCCACTAGACCATTTTTTCTTGGGATACGTGAAGTCTCTCATGTTCAGGTACAAGCCAGCCACAATTCCAGCTCTAGGCAATAACATTACAGCTGCCATGAAATAATTTTTAAAAAGTAAATGGCAGGCATTCATTAATCGCCCCAAATAAATATTTCATTCACTTTAGAAAATTTTATGGGTTTTTTTTTTTTAATTAATTTTCAAAACCTAAACGGTTAATAGATCACAATTAATAACAGAATAAAATTAATAATTATTCCAGGTAATAAGTATTCAAGCTTAAGGTCTATTTTATACAAAATTATTTATTTGTTATCCAATATTTCGCTATCTCAATGGATAGCTTCTTCAGGGATTTTTTGTTTATTTTTTTTTTAATTTTAAACAAATTTTTTAACAAATCAAAATTAATGAAACAACAAAATTGTCAATTTTAAAAATATTAAAAATTAAACACAGGAAACAAAAATTATTCTATTACATTTTTATGAACCTATTTCCGATCTTATTCTTATAAATTAAATGTCTGTAATTCTGAGCTACATTGTCTGTATCTGTTTTAAAATTGATTCTTTGTTCTGTTGGTGTGTTGATAATTTGTAACATTTCTAACATGAAGCGTCTTTTGTAGTTTGTTTCTGTATTTAAAACTGTTGTATTTTCAAAATCTGGTGTATGGTTAAGAATGGCACAATGTGATGATAATGCAATTTTCTGAGAAGCTGTATTCCTATATTTCTGATCAGATCTATGTCCTGCTAATCTAGTTTTTAATTTGTTCTTTGTTTTTAATTGTTCTTGTGTATATACTTAACTACATATTTCATTATCTTTACCCCTGCAAGGTATCTTGTAAATAATATTAGATTTATCTAATTTCTCTGTCCTATCTTTCATTTTACTAAATAATCTATCTAATGTATTATATGTTTTATGAGCCATCCTATAATTATTGATATCATAAATATTAGAATTTTCTAATCGTTCAGAAATCATTGGTACATAAGTTAAAGACTTGTAAATCTTAGGTTCAGTAACTATATTCACACTGCCTTCCCTATGTCCATTGTACTGACCAATCAATTTATAAATCCATTCCCTTGGGAAATTATTATCCTCTAGAATATTTCTTATTATTATTTTATTATTTCTATGAAAAACTATATCACTAATATTTAAAACTTTATCTATAAGATTTTTGGCAGTATTAATAATAACTCTTCTCGGATGTTTTGAATAATAATTAATAATTCTACCCAAAGAAATAGGCATAGGATTGGTTAATTTTAACTAAGACATTATATTTAAATAATACTATTACAATATGAGAATTGTTTAAACTAAAAAATGTCTGTATTAAATTAACATCTTATATTTTATGAACATTTTTGAAGTAAATATGATTCAGGTTATAATAAAATTTTTCGTATTTTAATCAATATAGCAACATTTAAGATTTTTTTTGTCGCACTCATAAAAAAAAACAAAGTAAGTTTAATTTCAAAGCAGTTTCAATTTAATGTTGTTTCTACTAGATTTTAAAGGTTTTTTTTTTCTGTAAACATCTTTATTCTGATATAAATACACACATAAGAGATATATGGTTGCAGTATTATGACGCCTACCATAATATAATGCTTACTTGGTTGTTGCTATCAAATTATTATTGCATAAATTATGCTTTGCTAAAAGTCTATAAATATTTTATGGATAAGATCTCTCTTTTGTTTCGGTTATCATATTATTATCCCATTTACAATCAAATTTTAACTGGAGAGAAATATGATCTCTCTTTTAATTACAATCATATTATTATCTCAATTGATAGAAATTATGTTAATAATAAACGTAATCATTTTATTATTGTAGCAATCATTACAATTATAATAATTTGTTTTCACACAAATTTAACATACACGCCTAATATTTTTCTAATGAAATGTGTGATTTTGTGATTATTGTGATTTTGTGTTTCTTATAAAATAGAGAAATTATTCATTTCTAGAACTTAAATTAGATTTTTAGGCCAATATAATTAACGTGAAATATGTTTATGAAAAAAAAAAAAAAAATCACCCAGTTATTAACTTTTTACTTAACATACATAGTTCTTAATAAAGCAAAAAACTTATAAGATAGTTGCATTATCTGTGAAAAGTAAAAACAAATATATAAATATATCGTATGATTAATTATAGAAATTGTTGAGGTCAAGATGATATTTTTTTTACCTCTGTCATGGTACCCCTGGATATTAAAACAAATGTTGTAGCTTTTAGCTGAACAGGTTTTTGAGCACGATTAGTTATTAAGATTAACATTTTTTGATAACATACATCAGCATTGGACCAATTTTGATTATAAACGGAGGCTGCTACCTTAACACTCTGTGGCAAAAGAAAGCGGATAACAAAATTTTTAAATTTAAAATATAAAAAAAAAAAACAAAATTTCTTAGCTGAGATACCAGAAAATTCAATATCCTTACCGCATCTATCAATAGTTGACCATAATCACAAATTAAATATATTTGTGCAATAGAAGAAAATAAAAATAAAAATAATTTAAATAAAGTTGCCAGTGGAGCACCAGTAGTCATTTGAAATCCCACAAAACAAATAACAAATGAAGAGGTAGCAAAACTGAATAAGAGTGGAACGCCAAATACTTTATTTACTTGTTCGGATAAACTTTAAAAGATACACAAATTAATAAATTCGAAATCCTATATGTGGTATTATTATTATTATTATTGTAGAACACTTACTCAAATAGATATGAATGATATTGTATAATATTTCGTAAAAAATCCATATCCTTTTTCTTATTTACATTTTGCACACTCAATTTAATCTCATAGCTTACAATTGTATGGGCAATAAAATCATAATGCATTACTAATTGTGTTGTGCAGGCAATCAGTAAGAGATCACCAGATATTTGACCGGCTGCCGACGTATAGCCAGCAAAATCTTCCGATGCATATACAAGATAATAAGACCAATTATTTTGCCAATTCCATGGAATATACATAAAATATGGTAATGTTTGCTCTACATCAGGCACCTTCATCAATTTATCATAGATCAGATATTGTATAATACTAAATAGATTATATGTCCATATTAAAATCATGTAGAGTGAAGCAAAACTTTTGGTTGCACGATTGCATTTGTTCAAATGATACTGTAAATTATATTTCTGCTGTAATTCTAGACTATCCGGATATATACGTTGTAAACCATTTATAAATTTTCTTAATATCGATCTTTGCCTCCATACTAATAACATTTTAAAATTTCCGATTAGCACAAAACCAATATAGGACATATTCATAGTGGCTTCCAGGAAATGATTACCATTTTTTAATGCCATTGCAACATAAAGTGTTTCACCCAGCAAAACTATGTTCATATTTATAATACCGGCATAGAATATCAATTGTACTAGAAATCTTTTACATTTTGAAAAATCTTCTTTTTTGTATGGTTCTATACCCACAGTGATGTAGAAAAAATTGGCAAATTTAAAAAAATCATCAAATTTAACTAATTTCATAGTTTAAACTGTTATTATGGAGGTAAAAAAAAAATTTTTATTTAAGCCAGGAAACTGTTGTTTTTATTTTCTCGTTTTAATACAAACTGAAGGTTGATTTATTAAAGACGTTTATTTTTCTACATTTGTTAGGGGTTGTTTAAATACCCTTTTGTCAACCCAGTGTAGAAAATGTGATGTGGTATCATTATTTGTTGGACTATTAATATTGAAACATCCTTACCTTTTGCATTATTTTTAAAAATTAACTGAGGGACTAGCTTACTTTCTAACTTACTTCTGAACATAATAGAAGGCGTTAGATTATTTATATCATTTTTATTTTAAATAAGAAATAAAACTCTTGGTGATTTTCTAAAACTTCTCTATTTATAAAAAATGTCGTGACTGATTGGCTGGCTAAATACATAACTCACTGACCCCACACCGCTCCATTTTGCAAAAAACTAAATTTTTAAACATACGAAATTATTATCAAAATAACGAAAGCTTTAATAATATAAACCATTTTCAAATTTTCCAAATTCAAATACAAATTTCAGTACTAAAATAAATATTTTTCAAAGAATTAAATCTGAAAGTCAAAAAATAAAGCCTAAAAGCGGCCTAAATTCTGTAAATGAAAGAGTAGCAAAAAGCTGTTTCGTATCTTGAAAACACAGAGCAGAAAGAATATTGAAAACCTGGGGATAATGTAATAGAGAATCAAATATGTGAAATTGGCGGCCTTATCAATATAAAGGATGATTTTTTTAGCAACTTTCTTTTTGGCAACTCTGTTTTTGGCAGCTCAGCTGTTTTCGTGTAATATGTTATTGTCAAACATATTCAGTTTGGTCTATAATTTGACCAAGAATTGACTTAAAAATGAACAACGTTAGCATATTATTGAATTTTATTATAAAATTTCATGCTCTGTTATCGTGCATCGTAAACTTCTTCCATTTTATGGTTAGTTTGGAAGACCTTATGATGCAGCTATTCGAAATCTTGTGACTAAATTTCACACCAAATTTACATTATTGGACATTAAACCACCAACACGCGTACGTAGAGTGCGGACAGAGGAAAATATCGCAGCTGTTTCTGTAAACTTAGAAACAAAGCTAAGTCAGTCATTAGAAGAGTTCGTACAAATTATGGTAAAGGTTTATTTAGGTGATAATACTCAAATGTGGCGCAATATACGTAGGCTGGGATGCATTGGCCGTGAGACTCCTGAAATTGACGAAACTTATGTTGAGTTGATTGCAACTGGATTTTTAAATAATGTCAATCCTAATAATCTGAGTAATTATAATTTTGATCATTTTATTGATGTTTTTCTTGCTATTTACTTAATAAAGTCTAATGCTGCTAGCTATGACAAGATTCCAGTAAAGTTTTTAAAATTAATTTTTCCCCTTATCTCAACTTTGCTTTGTCATCTTATAAATACTATGTTTACTTTAGCTAAATTTCCAGATGCATGGAAATTGGGCCGTGTTGTACCTTGTAAAAATCACAAGGTGGATAATTTGAGACCTATAAGCATTTTGCCAGCAATGTCAAAAATTGTTGAAAACTTTAAGAAATCACAAATTTTAAATTATTGTGAATGTTACTCACTCTATCACCCAAATCAATATGCTTTTCATCGTAACCATAATACAACATCTTTACTCATTTCCCTTACTGATTCGATAAGACATAAACTTGATATATATGAAAATTGTATTACAGTTTCCTAAGATCTTAGCAAAGCATTTGATCTGCACTTCATCTTTTCTAAATCTGCTTGTCAGCTTATTTATTCTTATCTGAGTGCTCGTTCTCAGTTTGTATCTTTGGTTGGATTAAGTTATAGTATTGGGAACGTTACCTCAGGAGGGTCTGTTTTAGGTTATATACTATTTTTGATTTATTTAAATGATAGTTTTTCTCTCATGGATAATAGTTTTTGTAAGTCATACGTTTTTGCTGATGATATTTTTCTAGTATATAACATTAATTCAAATATGGATATATTGCTTGAAATTCGCATAAATAATCATCTTAATGCTATACAAGACTGGATGAATCTAAATTATCTAGAAATAAATTCAACTAAAACTAAAACAATGTACTTTCATTTACCTGCACATCATTTTATTTGTCCCACAATCTGTATAAATTATCAACCAATTAGTTGTGTTGATTGCCATAAATTTCTTGGTGTTATTCTTGACTTGACTCCAAATTCACATAAATAATATATCTTATTAAGTTTCTTTTATTTTAGGAAGATTATATGCTTTATAATCATATACATACACCGCGGTATGGTAGATGCCGTTTAGCACATGCTTTGCTTATGTCTAAAATTAACTACTGTCTAGAAGTATTTTCCGGAACGTCCTCTGGTAACTTGTACTACCTTGAGAGTATTGTTAGAAGAGCTGTTTGTTATGTATTTAATGCTCGAGTTAGCAATCATAACAAAGTGTTCCAGTATTTTTAGGTTCCAGTATTTTTAGGTTACAAGTTTCATGATTATCTATCTTCTCGTATTTTATTATATTTTTATAAAATTATGAAACTAAGACAGCCAATTTTTCTTGTGGATAAATTTAAATTTATTCACTCTACCCGTAATATACAACTTGAGATACCTTGATTACATCTTACAACTTTTGAAAATTCATTTAAAATTCATTCATTACGCTAAGGCAATTTTCATATTCATATCCTACATTCAAGAAAAAGCTTTTGAGTTTGTATCCTTAGGTATTCTAAAGAGTTTGAGTCTCTGATATTATAGGATTTTAAGGTTACCAGCAAAATCACACATTACCAAATAATGGATTACTTTATACACCTTTTTTTATTGATGAATTTTACAGGCGATGAGCCTCAAAGTAATGTATATACCCATTACTTTAGAGGTGATAATGTAAGGGGTTACTTATATGGTTACGAGAATGGAAAAAGTAATGTGTCTTAAAATAGATTTTTATTAAAAAAAATTATTACAAATATTTTTTTTTAAATATTTGTAATCAAAAATAATGTGGTCAAGATGGGAATCGAACCTGGGAAATTTGGTTGCCAGACAAGAACTCTACCCACTGAGCTATTGACGCATATAGTATTTGATTACTTTAAACTTAAATGAACTGTTACGCTTCGTTTTTTCGCTAGTGTTATTAAAACAAACATACATTATCCTTTTGCTTACAAAAAAAAAACAAAGTAATGTATCTAAAAATAGATTTTCAAAAATATTTCATTTATTACTTTACATTTATAAATCATATATTACGTAATTAATAATGAGTAACTTATTACTTTATGCTTGCAAATAATGAAAAAGGTAACAAGCTATCATTACAAGGTAACGCATGAATTTACAGAATTTATATATTGGTGAGGTTTGTGAGGTTGGGGAACCATTTATTTTTTCATTTAGCACTAAAATATATTATTTTTAGTATTTTTAAGTCACTGTATTATAATAAAACATTAATATTAATCTACAATCCATGTATAATTGGCCTTATAGGCTTCCTATGTATTGAAAAAAAAATAAATAAATAAAATTGGACCCTGCGTATGAACCATTCAAAGCGCAGCCACGGTGAACATTTATATGAAATTATCTTTAAACATTTAATTAAATAGACCACTTCACATAAAGAACCCAAAATTTAAAAAATTTTACAACAGCAAATTCAAAAGTGCAAGAAAGTTCAGATTTCACATACAAAAAAATGTTATACTCCTCATAAAAGGAAAGATTTTTCACTACAATGAGTTTTACGTGAAAATTTTCTACAATTTGTTTTAACACAAACTTTGTTTACAAGAGTATTATTTTTCTAGTGAAAAAGTAGCATAAAAAAATAATTTTTGCAATTTAAATTATTGTTTCAGGCCTCTGAACTTAGAGTGAATTTTTTTACGGGAAAAGCTATTTACTGTGCTTTTTACTGAAAAGTCAATTATTAAATCCCTTTTACACTCCATAAAATTTCGAGGCATTCCAAAAGCTATAGATCTCACATTTCATTTCAAAATTTCATCAATATTTGAGATATTCCCACCGGGAAAATTCTCCATTTGACGACCCTACCAAATCGCAGTGGATTAAAAGTTTGAAATTTATTGAAATACTCCTGTGCTAATTCACTTATAAGCTTTATTTCGAAATTTTTGTCGAGAACGTGGTAAAATGGCGTCTTAAAAGGGGAAAGTCATCACTTTGACGGCCAACCCAAAACACTCTGGCTAGAAATCTGATTCTAAAAAGTATGTCCCTAGATTATAAGCTAATTCAGTGATAAGGTAATAGGGAATTCTTGCCAGAAACGTGGTAAAAATTGGGGTAACATAAACATAAGGTTAAAGTAAGTAAAAGTCTTCCCCCCAATGGCCTGTCCGAGTAGAAATCTGAAATTTAAAGTATGCTTTTCCCGGAGAAAAGCCAATGGTTACCGCGTTGTTCTGTTACAAAGAAAAATGCGGGTTAGATTTCCAGCGACGCCAACATAAATTTTAAAAAATAATATGTACAGGGTGGCGCAAAAATAACCTTCCGAGGTTTTTTGGCTGTAATTTAAAAAAAAAATGAAAAACTTTGATTTTTCTTGTGGATTATTTTTATTTGGTCTTTTAATTTTTTTTACATCAAGTCGAGAATATGATGTCATGTAAATGGCCGCCGCCACAGTTGATTGTCATTTGAGCACTTTTTATGGCATTTTCCATCACTTTGGCCAAAACTTCCGGCGATAGGTCCTCACATTCTTGACGGATATTGTCTTTAAGAGCTGCAAGAGTCTGAGGCTTGTTGACATAAACCCGCGACTTCAAAAAGCCCCACAAAAAGAAGTCTGGAGCGGTCAAATCAGGCGAGTGCAAATCGCCAAAGCGGGAGATTAGGCGCCCGGGAAATGCATCCTTCAGCATATCGGTTGTGGCACGTGCAGTGTGTGGCGTTGCACCGTCCTGTTGGAACCACATGTTTTCCAATCCCAATTAATCAAGTTGCGGCAAAAATAACTCGTTGATCATTGCTCTGTAGCGCTCACCATTCACAGTAACCGTTTGGCCCGCGACGTCTTCGAAGAAAAAAGGTCCGATGACTCCTCCAGCGAAAACAGCACACCATACAGTGACTTTGAGCGGGTGTAATGGCTCTTCGTGGTTTGCACGTACCCGCTAAGATGGAAATAGGCCTAATCACTCATGATTATTTTTGATGAAAAATCATCTTCATTATTGCTCAAATAAATAGTCACCAATATTCCGCGTTCTGGAGCAGTGTAGCGTAACATTGTTTATTAACGTGTATTTCGCATGTGTTTACTACACAAATGTCAAAACAGAACTGATAGCATTTTCTGATAGGAGGATTACTTTTGCGCCACCTTGTAGGAAACATTTGCACCAAATGTCATAGACCATTTTCAATGCTCCAATACCAGTCCAAAATTTTGATTTAAGTGGCTTAATTTTGAGAGAAAAGGATTTTTTTTTGGAATAACCTACTTACCTCAAGAACTAAAGGAGATAATTAAATAAAATTGAACAATGGCTTTTCCTCTTCAAAATTCACTAAAAATCGTTAAATTTTAAAAAATCGTTGAAATGGAGTAACTTAAATAAATCGAAAAAATGCTAAAATGAAACGAAATTGCCTAAAATGAAAAAAAATCAAGAGTTAATGTTTTATCTAAGCGAGTTACAAAATGTATTTGTAAAAAATTAATCGCCTATATAGTATTTTATAGCTGTTTTTCAGTTTTTTTTTTTTTGCAACAAATAAAATTATTCTAAAAGTGATTTTTTTGAAATTGAAAATATTACTGGGTTTGTCATTGTGGTTATATTAAAATCTTAATAATACTGTTGTGAATAATATTTAAACATTCAATTTTGTTATGTGTTGTTTAACCATATTTATTCTAAATCATATTAATTATAATTATTAATTATATGACATGATTTTGATATGTAATCATATCTGAACTTGTTTATATATTAAAAGTTTGTTTTTTAAGTTATAATTATTCTATTACTTAGGCCATATTTACCATCACGCATAAAAAATATATATTTTATGAATATTTTGAATAAACATTAGGGGTGGTTTTGAATTATACCTATAGTCAATTCATAGCTAAAAATATATTAAACAGCGACATTTTATTATAACTACCCAATATACCATATAGCAATCAAACTGCAATACAACTTGAGAATAAGCTTATATAAATAGTGTGTTTTAAGCTTTTCTTAATTTCGTTTATTATAATGTTTATAAAATGTGAATGCACAAGCAGTATTTAACAATGCTTGAGAAAAGATTATTATACATAACTTTTTCTAAAGTATGCTTATAAACAACATACACATATTGAACAACGCAATATGACGATTGCAATAGAAATATTTTTGAATACATTCTAGTCTTGTTGTCTTTGTTCTACGCTTAGTGCAGTTATTTTTTTTTTAATTTGTCAAACGTGTTTTGCGTGTACATTTGGTTGTAAATTGTATAAAGTGAACGTGCAATTACATATTAAATGTAATTATTTATATAATAATTTTTATTTATGGTTGAAATTAATTATTATTTATATTTAAAATAAATTATTTTTTTTATATTAAAATTGAATTATTATTATTTATATTAAAAAAAAATAAATTAAAGGAAATAATTATGATTTCTCTTTTTCAACAATTAATAATATGTTATATGTGGAGCTTATTCTTCAATTATGTAAAAAAGCTTATAAATATATTGAGTCAAATAAGCTTTTCTACACGCAAGTTAATACAATATTATTTTGTAAGCTTATTCTACAATTGCAAGAATAAGCTTATAGTAATATTTTCACGAGTGTTCCGTTTTGATTTTTCTACAATTGTTACGATCGCCTTTTTCAAGCTTAAGGCTTGTATTTGTAAGCTTATTATAATATTTTTCTCAAGTTATTTGGTATGTTGGGTAAGGAGTGAAACATTTCAATTGTTAAATTTGTAAAAGGAGAAAAAGTAATAAATAGTTATTTATTTTTATGTTTATTTTGTTTAATAAATTGAAGAAATAAAAGTTTATATTAAAAAAAATATCTATTTCATTTTGGGGTCCACTCAAATCTTAGCTTTATCCGAATGCTTTTCATTAAGTTTTTGACAGTGCTATTTTTTACTGTTTTGGATGTTGGCTTCTACTTTTTATACAAATTTGTAATATCATTAACAATTAGTCTGGTCTTCTCAAAATTCGTTTTTACTAGGGCCCTACGTCTTTTAATGGGTCGACAGTGTGAGACGTTTGGTGGGTTTAAGTCGTTTTCAACAATGTCAATACTGCCAGGGCAGATGAGTCATAGTGAGCTGGTGCCAAATCCGAGCAAAATAGAGCTGATCATCCATGATTGTTTATGAATATTTGTTTTCGGCACTCTTCTTTATCCCAGCATAACTACATATTACCAAATAATGGGTAAAGTAATGTATAGCCATAAGGGGCTGACGCATTACCTGACACCTTACTTCATTAAAGAGTGATGTAATCATGGTCACCAATATGCTTACTTAATGTAAAATAGGTTAGCTTTTTACAGATAGGGGGTGAAAAAATCATTGGCTAGATAAATATTGAAATCGTTATCCTTGTCTAATTTTTGTTTCAACTACCTTTTGCTTATTCATTTTCCCCAAATTAAGGCTTTTATACAGAAATACAAACTAGTAAAACACATTTGTTTAAATTGCGTCTATATTGGTTGCTTGAACTAAAAATGCTTACCATCAATAGATGCACTATAAATAAATACACATACAAATTATTTATCACATATTACTTTTAATGCTACGTATAATTTGACTAAATTTGTCAAATAGTCATTATTTTATGTTAAATTGTAATGCATTATGTAACTGATTTCGGTAACTCATTACTTTATGTATCTAAATAATGCTAAAAGTAGCGAATATTTATTACTATATATTGCATTATGTAACCAATTTTTGGTAGCTCATTACTTTTTAATGAAAAATAATGATACAGGCAAAGATTGTACATTACAATGTTATGCATCATTTAAGCGATTGTCGGTAAATCATTATGTATCTACATAATACTAAAACTAATGAATATGTATTACTTTGTAAAGCATTATATAACCAATTGTCATCAACTCATTACTTTATGTTGAAAAATAATTCTGAAAGTAATGTATTATTTAACATACTCTCGGTAACTAATTATTTTCTGTATCTAAATAATGCAAAAAGTAATGAATATGTTTTACTAAGTAATGCATTATGTTACCAATTTTCGGTAACTCATTAATTTTTGTTGAAAAATAATGATACAGGTAAGGAGTATTTAATACAATGTAATGCATTATTTAAGCAAATGTCGGTAACTCATTACTTTATGTATTTAAATAACGCTAAAAGATATTTACAAAGTTTTAATATTATGGTCTATAACAGAATTTACTGTAGTTCTTGTCATTTGGAATTTCCTTATATTTGTTGATAACTTATTTTCGTTATTTTAAGAAGCTACTATAAATTTTTTTATTTTATTTTTGATTGTTTGGAGTTTAGCCTACTTTGAAAATTTTGAATTTAAAATCTTCCATTCATTACTTAACATTTATTTGAAGAAGAATATTTTTTAAATAATTTAGCATACTATTTTTTTTTTCTTAGTTTTCTGTTTCAAACAACCTGAAACTTCATCTTCGTCATCATTATCATCAGGTAAACTCACAAGAACGGATTTTAGTATGGCTTCCGTTTCCTAAACGACATACTACATTTTAACAAGAAACTCTTACAATAGCAGAATGCAGCAATAGCAGTACTAGTAGTTGAATTCTTGAAGACATTGATTCCAAAATGTTGAAAATCTGAAAAAGTTTAGTTTTCAAAGAAACATTTTAAATACACAGTAAATGTTGAACGTTAAGTTGAGATGAAAGAGAACAAGTAGTAAGTAACAAGAATGTCACAGGAAGGAATATATACTTGACTTGGATAGGTAACTGTAACATGTAACAATTTTTAATGGTATGATATGTAAAATAAGGAGTAGAAAAATCAGAATGGATAAGAAAATAAGAAGTAAAGTATATGGTATGAAGTACTACATACTACATAGACATACATCTTATTATATACATATGATTTACAAGTTGAAATTGTAAGGAAAAAATATAAATCTCTTTTTTTTATTATTATGTAGCTCTGTAATCATACTTTGCAGCAAAATACAGCACCGGATATTTATTTAATACCTTATTAAAAACCTCTTCTTTCACAGATTGAATATGCGTTTTCTGGATGCATCTGTTTCCGGATGTAAAATAGTTGTATGTATAGACACATATATTATGCTTATTGCTATACAGATATCTTTAGGTTATTGCGAAAAAGGGCTAAGTCAAATTTTGAAAAGCTTACAATCAAAAATGATTTTAAAACCTGTAAATGCAATGTTTTATTTTCTTTTTTTTTGTAAAGACTCTGTAAATTATTCCAAATAATTATATATATATATGTTCCTTTCACTCCTCGAGGGAGCATAGGAGTTCCTTTCTTTGGAAAGGGGATAGAGGAACAATCTTAAAAAATTAAGGGCCTCGAATATGGTAACACTATAATTGCGCGTCATCTGATGAAGAGTTGTCGCAATTGTTAAAGCTTTTCAGTTCATAGCCCTGTTATGTTATTTTACTTCAGTGGGGTTAAAGTGCTATTGGAAGGAGGACGTTGCGATATGAATGAGAAATATTTATATACATATTATTTTTTCATACCACAGTTTATTTCTAATGTGACTTTTTATCATCTGACTTACTTGTAACTTACAATCCATTTCGCTGAAATTTAGATATGTGATAGAGAAGCAAAAATAGTCCTCATTTATTTTCTTTTATTCCAGGATAAACATTAAAGAGTTAAAAAAGTGATGACAAAAGAACATAATATATTGTTTTATTTTTACTTTTTCTCGTCACTACTCTAATTCTCCTGACCGATTTATGAGCAAATTGTTTTGATTTTTGGAAATTTTCTAATTTTGAACCGGCTAAGCACAACCCAAAGGCATGGATACCTTTTTATTGCTAATTTGTTTTTGTATTCCTTTCCTCATTCTATGTTACCTGTCAATGAAAATCAATTTTCGATAGTTTTGCGAGGGCGGATCAATAAGTCCGTGACTATTGTGAAATTTTGAGTTCCGTCATTTACTTTGCGTTTAACAGCTGTTCAAAACATACAACCTCGTGGATTTTAAAAAAATGGAAAAAAGTGAATTTAGCGTACTCATTAAACATTATTTTTGCGTAAAAAACCGTCAATCAAACTACGGAAAAGCTTGATAAATACTATGGGGACTCTGCACCATCGATTTCAATTGTAAGAAGTGGTTTACTGACTTTCGTTGTAGCCTTACAAGCACGGAAGATGCCGAACATTCTGGACGCCCAGTTTAGGTCTCTACACCCAAAACAATTGAAAAAATTCACGAAATGGTGTTGGCCGATCGGATTTAGCCCCCAGTGACTATTTTCTATTTCCAAACCTAAAGAAATGGAAAAAGATTCAGCTCCAACGAAACAATGATTGATCAAACAAATGCCTATTTTATAGATCTCGATCCTATTTTTATACAAAAATTGGAGAAGTGTTGGGCTAAGTGTATTGAGGTAAAAGGAGATTATGTTGAAAAATATTTTTTTTTTGCAAGAAAACTGTTTTTCATTCAAAAAGTGATGGACTTATTGACCCAACCTCGTATAATAGAAAATCCACACACTTTCTAAAGAGTCTCCCTTCAAACAAAAAATAGTCTTCCAGTACTTTTCCTATAAAAATCTCCATTATTGTAAGGAACTTTTTCTAAGAATCTAAAGGTTTTCTACATTAATGCATTTGCTGGGATTTTTCTTCTTATGTTAATTTCTAAAAAATTCTTAGAATTTGTTTTTTTTTTTATAAAAGGATGTTAAAATCTAAATACCTTTCTTTTAGCAAATGTTCTCAGAATTTGACAGTTTTGCAGTATGAATAGCCTATTGAATCTGATTGTTTCTTTTTGTGCGAATAAGCCTAAAACATTAGATTTTAATAGTTTTCATATTTGACAAAAACGTCATTAAAACCTGAAGAAAATCTCTAAATCTGTCGGCTGACAGTGTATCTTAAGGAACAAGGTCTCAGAATCGAAAAAAATCTATATTATCAAATAAGACCAAGTACTATCATCAGATTGTCTTTATGGGGTTCTCGAGGCTTTTAGATAACCCCTGAGAAAACCCTTCAAAATTTTCATGACATTTTTTAAGCAAATATCTCCAAATTATATGAGCATTATTTGAGTAAAACATACAAAAGTTTTCAGAATGTAAAAACAAATTTAACAGGAAATCTTTCAGTGTTATAGGATTTGTTCCTTTAGCAAAAAAAAAACACATGTTCTGAGGGATTATACTAAGTATTTTTCCTATACAAATCATCCCATACTCTGGGTATTTTTATCCATAGAAAAAGCCCTCAGATTCTGAGAATTTTTCCTATAGAAAAATTTTGAGATTCTACGACCATTTTTTGTATAGAAAAATCCTCAAACTCTAAGAACTTTTCTATTATTTATTTTATGTTAAATAGAAATTATGTTAAAAAACAAATTTTCTATTTTTTTTTTTGAAAAATGTGAACTTAGCACATTTTCCCACTTAGTTAATGATATCGTTAGCTTAGTGTGTAAAGGGAACAAGTGCACATTTTATAAAAACAAGTAAGAATTTATTATTAACAGAAAAAGCTTAAAAACTTTACGTTCTTTCTTAAGCACCGTCTATTTAAGGTAAATTTTTCAAACGTTTCGAATACGATTTCGAGATTAATGACAAATAAAATTATCATGTTGTTAACCCATATCCAGCGACAGGTTGCAGTAATAACCAAAAATAAAGTAGTCTATAAAAAAATTCAGCTAGATAAATTTGAAAGGTATCAAAAATTGAGTTACTGGGGCAGGCAAAGAAGGGAGAAATGTTTCAGTCATATAATTTTATGTGGCGGGATTGGGTCGGGAGTGGGCGCAAATGAAAGGGCTAATTAAAGGCGATTATTTCGTCCCTAGGACCCAAGGACGTACATCACATAAGGGTCCCGGAAATAAATTTCGGAAATTTCACAAGGTCAACACCGCCCCTATCAAAAAATAGGGTTATTTATGGTCCGATCCGGGCGTGCTAGGGTCTAGCGGAGCCGAAACTAGTAGGTCCCAATGACATACCTCTATGGGGAACCCTTCAAAAACGTTGCGGAAGGTATGTGGAACGCATGTGAAACCCATTGTGGAACAACGTATACTATTTATTGACCGATTAGGTCGGGAGTGGGCGCAAATTAAAGGGCTAATTAAGACGATTATTTTGTCCCTAGGACCCAAGAACGCACTTACCATAGACTAAAAAATTCTACAGAAATGATTGTGGAAAAATGCAAATCAACTAATTTTTTTTTCGTCCATCATATATCAAAACTTCTGCAAATTCGATTGTAAGTCCTAATAAGTTATTAAAACTGCGCTAAGTCCCAAAAAAAACGGTAAAACAAAAGAGATTTTAGATATATTAAATTCAAATCATTTTATACAGTTTTTGTGTCTTCTGTACTTTTTTTAAAATTGGGCTTATTGACACTAAGCTAACGATATGAATATTTCCTAGATTTGATAGTATTTAAAATATATATTTTTTTTATTTTATACATTTTTATAGATGTCTTTTTAATATCTTTCAATTTTGTTGTTGTTCATATATTCATTTTTATTATTTACAAATAAATATCTCGGCACGAATGGTTGTGACACTGACACAGTACAAAACCAAGATAGCTACGAAAGCGGCATAAACCACAGTAAGTTTTCTTTTTTCATTTATGGTAAACATTTCATTTTATGAAGACTGCTTGATTTTTTATTTTAAATTATAGTAACGAAGATATATATCAGAAATTTTTTCAAATAAGAGATAATCTATATTAAAATATCACGATACACGGCTGCGTTCTAGACAATTTTAATAAATATCAGCTTATAGTTTTTAAATATTTCATGCACTTTGAAATACAAAACATTACAATTTTACTAAAGTCTTCTTACATAAGCGCATAAAGCGCTTTTTTAATAAATGTTAGATTTTATTCAAAAAAATTATTTTTAAAGATAATGAATTTCCCATACAAATTTAGTACAAACTGTTTTTATGCAAATATAATATAAAAAGATTTTTTTTTCCAGTGAAAAACTTTTATTTTGCGTTCATTATAAAAAAAATTAACTTTTATAATTTAAGTTAAAATTAGAGGCCATTACAAGCAGAGAAAAGAGATGGCTGCAACATGATCAGAGGAAAAGCGGAGAAAAATTAATTTTTATCTAAGAAACATTTTGCAGAAACTGATCATAGTATCCATAGTATCTAAAATTGTTTCTATCAGAGGAAAAATCTAGTATTTTGTATAAGAAACCGTTAAAAACCACTCTTGCGTTCCTACAAACTTTTTCTTATAAGAAATTATTTTATTGATATTCAGATGACTTTTTCCACAAGAAAGTCGTTATTTTACAAGAAATTATTTAGTATACAATTAAAAAAAAATTTAATTGTTTTTAATGAAAATCATTAAAAAATAAAATTTTTTTATATAGAGAAAACAAATTAATCGTGAAATTGATCGTATTTCTTAAGAACTGAATTATTTGGTTGCTGGAAACGAATTATTTGGTTGCTGGAAACGAATTATTTAGTTGTCTCAACCAAATTTATCCGCGATAGATTTAAAATATATGGTTTTAAACAAATTTCTGTTGCAATAACCGAATTTCGGTAGCGACAAACAAATATATTGGTGGCTCCGGCCAAACCATTCGGTTGGCTAGAAATTCGTTTGTCATATTGAATTTGTTTTCTCTGTGTAATCTTTTTTACAATGAAATGATCAGTGCTAATCAAAATGTTATATGTATAAGGCATTTTCGAAAATAAAACCCCACAGGTGAAAATGTTGATATATTATAATTTTTACCTGGGTGACAATTTTATTTAATTTATAATTATTCATTGATTGTGGTCAGTATTTTACTTTTCCATATTTTTTTCACGGTCAGAATTTTTATTACCACAGTATGGTTACAGCCAATCATGTTAAAATCTAAAAAGTGGCAAACATGAGATAATAAAATATTTACTATAATAATAATGGTAGCCACCACAGTGATAATTTGAACATATTTATAAACCCATAACATGATTGTGACAACCATACCCTAATGCAGCAAGCATAATATAGTGACAGTGATCATGTTTCAACCATATGTTTTCTATGGGTATAGGCTTTACTTTTTAACCAGCAAAATTATTGTGGAATTCCTCATGTGCATACACTTAAGCTAACATATTTATTTATATTATTGTTATCCAGTTATTGATGATAAGACTAATGACAAAATTGTTATTACTAATTCTTACAATTTAAGCCTGCTAAGTTAAATCAAAACCATCCAGAGATTAATGCTAAACTACAGTTATGAAAGTCAATTTCGTATGATATTAAATATTGTAAGTATTTTGCTTCATTTATTTTTTTTAGTTAAGTTACCTGCTCTTACTACGGTATTCACTTACATTGGGACCTAAAAGTATTTGTAAAATTTTTCTGTTTTAAATGTGAACAATACAGAAAAATAACTTTCAAATACAAAATGTTTAATGAATGCTTTCTTTTTATTAACGATACATCTCGTTAAAATTAGTGTTTATTATTTTATACCAAAGTGTACAAATATTTTCATTTCTCTAACAAAGAAAATATTTATTTTATCATGTATAATTTCTTAATAACCTAAACTAATTTGTAAACATGAATTTTGGGGTTTTTGGTTAATGACCATGTAAAAATTAAATACTTAGTTTATTTTGTGTGATAATTTCATTTATATTAAAAATTATTAGTGTTATATTGATTAAATATAATAAACTAGATTAAAAGCCCGATACTTCGTTGTCGGTAGTTTTAAATATCAAAATATGTTGAGAAGAAAATATTATTATATTTTCTAAAAACTTTACTATTTAAATAAATTTGTTTCATCTTTTGAAGTGGATTTTTAAATTTAATGTTTTGCATTTCTTGTTTATAGGTTATTCAAGGGGGTCGTGCCCAGTAAGTGCCATAGTAAGTTTTCCTAGCCAGGAAAGTCACTATGGCCGTTCATTATCGAAGAAAAGTTGCTTAAGCCATGATTTCAACATTCGAACATTGTATATGTTAGTTTGTTCAAATTAAAATACCCCGATACTAGAATTTCATAGAATACATATAGAACACATTTTGGTTTTCCAAGAAGTGATACTTGCAAAGTTTGTGATAAATTTTATATTGAAATGATTGCAGCTGCGGATACGGAACGATTCGAGAGCATACAAAAATTGGCAAATGCCCATCATGAGAAGGCAGAAAGAGGCTATTCTCAACTCAGAGATGATTAAAACACAGCTAAAAATTCGCAAACTACTGTGGTCATTTGCATCAACTGTGATTTTCACTCTCAATCTTAAATATTCTGATGTTTTTTATCAGCGTCAGTATTCGAACTATAACTTTGCCGTGCATAATCTCGGAGATAATACAGTCGATATGTACACATGGCACGAAGCAGCAAGAAGAGGGGCTGCTAAAATCGCATCATGTATTTTCAAACACATTTCTTCTAAGTACAATAGGCTTGGAAAATATGAAGTTAGAAAATTAATAATATGGTCAGACAGATGAGTAGGGCAGAATAACAACTGGACAATGATTACTTTATGCCACAGCCGTTTAACAAAATACTTCTGTGAAGTAAATCAGAAATTTCTAACTTCTGGACACAGCTTTCTGTCATGTGACCGTGATTTTGCCCTTATTGAAAAAAAAATAGCACAACTCTATACACCCGAAGACGTGTTTCATATTATTCAATCTGCAAGACCATCGAATCCATTCCTAATACAATGGTCTCGGATGACTTTAAAAAATTCAATGTTCGCATCAAAAATTAAAAAAAAAAATCAATGTGTAAATAAACCGATGCACGATGGCTTCAAATTTCAAAGGATGATCGAAACACGCTGAGGATGCGTAAAAATCATATCATTGCAGAAACATGGTCGTGCTACAATCTGTTCTCCAAAAAGAAGAAGGACTTGTCAAATTATACTGTGACGGTGCTTAGGGATCGACCAACCGCAATAAACGATGAAAAGAAAAAGGATCTACTTGCAATGGCATCCTATATACCAAAAAAAAAAAAAAAATATGCTGAATTCTATAAAGAGATTTGCCAAGAAAATTAATAATATCAAAATGTACAATAGCATTATCAGTTACATATATAAAGCATATACCTACTAGGTGTTCGCACAAATGCAGGAAACTATCGGTTTTGTTGAAATAAAACTTAAACTGTAAAGTAAAAAAGGTTGTTTCTTTTAACAGAAATAAATTTCTTTTATAAGATTGATATCATTGTACGAATAACGTTGTAAGCGCCATAGTGCTTTATGTTTCGCGTAGTGGAAAAACGTGTATCATCTATTAATTTTAGGATATAAAAGGTTTTTCCATTTTAAAAACAATCATTAGACATATATTTTGAGTATTTAAATATTATTTTTTTAGTTTATTAAATTTAAAAAACGTTACAACGTTATTCGCGGTTCTGCTTCAATTGGTAAAAGTCCATTAAATGCACGCAAAGAATAAACATGGTTGATACAATCACAATCGCAAACTATCATTAATGTTTGTGGTTATGATTGTGTCAAACACGTCTTAAGTAACAATATATGTTCAGATATAATATTTATAGCTAATTATCTCAAACATATTATTATGTTCACAAGAAAAATGCAAACGATCTTTCAAACCATGTTTCTATATTTGCCAATACCATGCAAAATGTCTATACCAACATGTTATATGGTTCTTCCAATAAAAGAAATAGAAAATGTAATTTCAAAGATTTATTTTTTATTAAAAAGGTATACGTATATACATATTTTTTGCCCCGCACTTAAGACTTGTAACATAAAGTCAAAGACAAACGTACCTTTAATTTCTATTATGAAATCGACTGTGTCAGTATATTGTTGAACTGTTATTAAAAAAAATTCGGGGCTTATCACAAAATTCTGCATCAAAATTTCAATGGCGTTTTAATGTTGTATGTTTTTTTGGCTGCAAGAAAGACAATGTAATTTATACGTATTTATACATGTATGAATTTAGGTACACTCAGAAAAAAAGTTAGTAGAAAAATTTGTAAACGGTTTTCTATCCCACTTTACTATTTTCGTACTGATTTTTAGTAAAAAAATTATTATTTAGCAAATCTTTTTGCTATTTACATTTTACAAATTACAGAATTTATACAGAATATCTACAAATTTTCGTTGCTAATTTCAGAAATCATTTTACAAATTTTTGAAAACCGATTTGCTAAAATTAGCAAAAAAATTACTAATTTTTAAAAAGTCTATATTGAAGGAAATGTTATTTCTAATAATTTAAACTTATACATACAAACTTAAATTGCCCTAAAATGTTACATAGGATTAAAAAAGGGATCGGAAGTGAAGATACCGACTCATGTCTGAAAATAGGACATTCACTTAAAATATCACCAAAAAGGGTTTTTTAGTTCTATAAATCAGCCCTAAAAACAATTAAATTTAACCTTAAAAGGAAAAAAAAAATTGACTAAAATATTTTTCAAAAAGGAAATTACCAAATTAAAACAAAATAATAAATTCGTTTATGTTTTAACAATTTTTAAGATTTTTAAGCCTTTGATTTTTTTTCATTTTGTATAAATTTTTTTTTTTTAAAATATAATCAAAATTTTTGATGTTCGATAAAAAAAAAATTTAATCTGAAACTTTGTACTAATATTATTAATATTTAGTGTTTTTTTGCTGATTTTAGCAAACAGATTTTAAATTCCACTTTACAAAAAGTCTACTAAAATTTGGTAGCGGCTACTAATTTTTCTACTAATTTCATTCTACTAATTTCGTCAGCAGACATGTGTTGCTAAGATTAGCAAAAAATACCGCTGGGCTCAAATTAGCAGAATTTCCCGTAGTAACAGCAACATTTTCAGTTGCCATTACAGACTTTTTTTAGTGAGTGTATGTATTTTTCTAATTATATGTATATAAATTACTTACCTGTTTCAATAAACGTATAATAATTTATATCATTAAATTTGCAAGGCATCATGACCTTTTACTATTTTATACTCACTCATGTTATTAACTATCGCTGGCGAACGGAAAATGACGCGGGAGAAAATTTTATTTTATTAGAAACACACACTGTTTATTTTGACAATAAATGTTTGCTCATTTAGAGAATGTGTTTAAAGGCAAACATAAATTTTTGTAATAAACATACACTTTTGTGTGCAACTAATAATATGCTTAAGACAAAAAATTTTTGTTCAATTTATTCTAGGGCTATAATAAATTTATTAGGGTAAACATATTAGGCTAATATGAATAAATATGGTCGTAGTGACCATTTATTAATCATGTTTTTTCTCTGCGTGTGGTTAAAGAACAACCGCCATACACTAATACACAAAGGAAATATATTTATTTTGTAAGTGTAAAAAAGAAAATAAAAAAATCAATTCGAATTCATTTAAATCAGTGATAAATTGCTTTCATTTTAATGCCTGTGGTAAACAAAATTATTTTGTTTTTCCATTTTCGGTATAAATATACGAAACCGATGGTTTGCCAACGCGCGAACAGGCTACATATAATTGTCCATGTGAAAAAATTGGATACTCTAAATTCACTCAACAAATTCCTAAGGATTGGCCTTGCGCCTTATTAATGGTAACCGCAAACGCAAGGCGAACAGGAAACTGAAGTCGTTCGTACATGTTTCGAAATGAATGTAGTGTTCACTAAAATGGCTGTAACTCAAGAACCAATACACATACAGAGACCGTATGTGTATTGGTCACCTTTCATATGAACTTTGCAGAAACAAAATCGGTTCACGCATTCCACAGAACATCAATTAGTCCCATTTCACACAGAGCAACTTTTGTCGCGGCGATTCTTGTCAATTCTCTTTTAAAGTTGCCTTTAATTTCACACAGAGAAACTTTTTTCAGCAACTTTCGTCTACATTTGGTTTAAAATGAATGAAAAAAAAAAAACGAAGAATTAAAAAACAAAACGAAGTATTTAAAAACAAAACGTGTAGCCGAAAACAAGCAACTCCGTACCAACCCCCACTCAAGAGTTGCGCGACAAATGTTGCTCTGTGTGAAATGGGACTTGTTAGTAAGTCCCATTTCACACAGAGCAACTTATTTTTATATATATACAAGATGGCGCAAAAGTAATCCTCCTATCAGAAAATGCTATAAATTTTGCGATTGGCCCCTAATGTCAGTTCTGTTTTGACATTTGTGTAGTAAACACTTGCGAAATACACGTTAATAAACAATGTTACGTTACACTGCTCCAGAACGCGGAATATTGGTGACTATTTATTTGAGCAATAATGCAGATGATTTTTCATCAAAAATAATCATGAGTGATGAGGCCCATTTCCATCTTAGCGGGTACGTAAATAAGCAAAATTTACGCTTCTGGGGCACTGAAAATCCGCGTGTAACCCACGAAGAGCCATTACACCCGCTCAAAGTCACTGTATGGTGTGCTGTTTTTGCTGGAGGAGTCATCGGACCTTTTTTCTTCGAAGACGTCGCGGGCCAAACGGTTACTGTGAATGGTGAGCGCTACAGAGCAATGATCAACGAGTTCTTTTTGCCGCAACTTGATGAATTGGGATTGGAAAACATGTGGTTCCAACAGGACGGTGCAACGCCACACACTGCACGTGCCACAACCGATATGCTGAAGGATGCATTTCCCGGGTGCCTAATCTCTCGTTTTGGCGATTTGCACTGGCCAGCAAGATCGTCTGATTTTAACGCTCCAGACTTCTTTTTGTGGGGCTTTTTGAAGTCGCGGGTTTATGTCAACAAGCCTCAGACTCTTGCAGCTCTTAAAGACAATATCCGTCAAGAATGTGAGGACCTATCGCCGGAAGTTTTGGCCAAAGTGATGGAAAATGCCATAAAAAGGGCTCAAATGACAATCAACTGTGGCGGCGGCCATTTACATGACATCATATTCTTGACTTGATGTAAAAAAAATTAAAAAACCAAATAAAAATAATCCACAAGAAGAATCAAAGTTTTTCATTTTTTTTTTTTAAATTACAGCCAAAAAACATCGGAAGGTTATTTTTGCGCCACCCTGTAGAAGAGAAGATAGATATATAAATATATGTATTATCATATAATTACATATGTCGGTATTTATTATCATATATATATTTTTTTTTTAAATTGTCTTATATTGTGGGTCTAGTAATCTAAACTCAAAGGTTTTCCCAAATGGTAAGGTGCTGTGCTTACGAGAAAAGAAAGAATAATGTGCTCCGCTTATGTGTATTAATAACTTGTTACTAATAACCATTTATTATTTAATTCCTTAACACATTATTTTTTAACTCCTGGTAATAAATTATAATTTAACTTTCAGTAATGCGATGAAGTATTGTGAATCCAAATTTCTTTTTGGCAATATTTAAAGTCCATAAATGTCCTATTTTTGTGATATTTGGCCAATTTTTATACACAAGTTATTTTAAAATGTTTGTCATATTCGTAGTTTGTATAATAAAAATAATTATATATTAAATTATATAAAACATGTCATAACACAAACAAGTTAAAATAATTTAATTCGGCACTACTCTAAATTAATTTAAAGGCGTTTTCCTGTTCACACTTAAAAAAGTTTGTAAGTTAAAATAACTGAAAATATCATTTAAAAGAAATGATATTTCATTTAAAAACCGGTCTACTTAATTTTCATTTAAATTAAATGCCATTTGTTATTTACTTTTAAATGTTGATTAATCAAATGACACATCCGTAAGAAACAAATGATATAATCAGTTAAAATAATTGTCAAAATTTTACCTACCAATCCTAAAAAAATTAATGTTTTTTTTCATTTATTTGAAATTATTTCCGTTTTTGTATTTTTTTTTTTTTTTTTTTTTTAATATACAAATATACAATACAAATAATATACAATACAAATTGTATGTATGCATATGAAGCTATTATCACTTTTTGTGTGAATGTTTTTGTGTATGTATGTGTGTTTATGAAGTTCTTGTAATTTGTATTGAAAAATTTTGTATATATACAACCAATTTAAATAAAAAAACAAATTGAAATTTTTTGAATATTTTTTTTTTAAACAGGTTCATCGCGAACAAAAGTAATTAAGCGAGTTAATAAGCTGGTAAGTAGTTGATACCATCGTTTTTCTGGGATCTTCGGTCAGTAATTACTTTTGATTAAATAAATACTTTAAAAAGAGAGAACTGTGTTCTCCTCTTTCTCGCTTTACGTTACAGTTTTATAACATATATAATTTACACAGGGCAAATTCTCCGTCCAAGGTTAATTATAAGGAGACAGAATTTGAAATAAAACAAGTTTAATATTCAAACTTCAAATTGGTAACATCAGCTATAATTTATTAATTAAGTGTCGAAAGCTCCTTATAATAGGAAACTGTTACATGGCGATCCATCAATTATTACATCGCATTTCGGGACAAGAAGACAAGTTTATAGGTGCCGTGTAATAAAGCCATAGGCAATAAAGCCATATGACCTTATTTCACACCGCACTGATAAATAATACCATATGGCTTTAATTCCACAGAAGGAGTGGAAAAGGCTCGTTGTTTTCGCGGCCGGCGCGGTGACTTCGCGGCCGACGCGGCATCTTCGCGGCCGGCACGTCAATTTCGCCCGACTTGCATTTTGATTGCTGCTCTTAAACTTATTGAAGCATTTTTTTTTCTGGCGACTGGCTTTGCATGAATAACCGTTCGTTTATATGAGCACGTTTTTCTTCCTAAGCGTTGTGCCTAATTTGTCGTGACATTCATTATCAAGGATGGCACACACATTCATATATTGCTAATTTTAAAAAATCAATTCACATTTCCATTTGTTAACTGAACTTATTGTATTGTATTTTTTATTAAAAGAAATCAAATACACTACAAAAAAATTGCACAGAAAATGATCAAAGGTGCAATAATGCCATAATGGCTTAATTTCACTTCTCCGTAGGAAATAAAGCCATATGGCATTATGGTGTGTGTAATAAGGCCATATGGCTTTATTGCCTATGGCTTTATTACACGGCACCAGTTTATAGAATTTTCTAAATTCCCAAAAATATATAAAATTTTATATAAGTCCCTAAGATATAATTATGTTATATACACTTTAATTAATTTCTGTTGAAATTTACTCAACTTATAGTAGGAAACTGTACTCCTACTATAAGTTGGGTAAATGTACTCTTTCTGCGTAAATGAAAAAAAAAATACACACATTATGCGTAAGTTGATGAACACAAAATAGGAAAAATTACATTAAAAGTGCGTAAAAATTAAATTAAACTTTAAAACTAAAAAGTAAATTTACCAAGTTTGTGCGTAAAGAAACACGATTTTTCTGTAAATGTACACACAAAATACGGAAAAATCATACAAGAATGTTGAAAATTAAACAGCTCAAAAAATGTGAATTTTGTTATAAAAACCATAAATTCACAAATAAATTAATTTTTTTTAGTAACTCACAATAAGAATAAAAAAAATTATTGTTAAAGAATTCAAAATAATTGATAAATTTAAAAAACTAATAGTTTTTTTTTAATTTTGAAAATTTCTTCGATTTTATTTCTATTTTAAAATGTCACAGTTTATTACCATTATAACTTAGTACATTTACAAACTTTTTGCTTAAAATTTTTATTCAACAAAATTATACTATTTTAAGGTATAATGTAAGCACATAGTGTCTAAAAACACTTCGTGTGTGTATTATTACACATGAAGGTATGCGCAAAAAGTTGTACGCATTTAGTGTTTTATTTACTGAATTTTTGTAATATTACATTAAACTTTACCATAGTAAATTTACACACATTTTTAAGAGTGTATATAATGCAATCACACAAAGTAGTCTTATAAAGTCAGCCATTATGTAAAGTACATCATTTTGTGGTGGCATGAGTTAAACCATCCACAAGAAGTCTGGAAGACAGGGTTAAAATCACATTTATTTTTATTTTTAATTTAACTTATAAATTTTTTTTATATGTCTTTTCGCTAAATTAAGGATTACGAAATTAAGCCTTAAACGCTTTCTAAGTTTTGACTAATTTCTCGGATTCAAGTTGAATTCTGTGCTTTGGTGTATTCATACTTATACACTGACGAAAAAATGTCTGTAAGGGCAACTGAAAATTTTGCTGTTATTACGGTAAATTTTGCTAATTTGAGCTCAGCGGTATTTTTTTTTTGCTAATCTTAGCAACACAAAAAAATTAACTTCAGCTACTTAAGTTTAGTAAACTTATTGCAAAAAAAAATACTAAATATTATTAATATTAGAATAAAATTTCAAATATTTCTTTTTTATTGAGCATCAAAATTTTTTTATTTTATTAATTTTTTTAAAAAAATATTTGAGACAAAATTAAAAAAAAAAAAAAATTAAATCAACGTCATACAAGTTGGAAAAACAAAGGAATTTATTATTTTGCTTTAATTTGCTAATTTGGGTTTTGAAAAATAGTTTTAGTCAATTTCTCTTTACTTTTAAGATCAAATTTTAATTGTTTTTAGTGCTAAATTTTTAGAACTAAAAAATCTTTTAAGTGTTATTTTAAGTGAATGCCCTATTTTAAGACAATTTAAGTTTGTAGGTGTAAGTTTTAATTATTAGTAATTTATTTTTTAAAATTAGTAAATTTTTTTTGCTAATTTTAGCAACTCGGTTTTCAAAAATTTGTGTAATGATATCTGAAACTAGCAACAAAAATTTTTAAATATTCTGTAAAAGTTCTGTATTTTGTTAAATGTATATATCAAAAAGATTTGCTTTGAAAATCGAAGAGGGTAAATCTATAAATAAATGGGTAATCATTCACTAACTGTGAAAAAGAAATTTCGTATAGTAATTTTCCTTAGAATGTGTGATATGATATAAGCCTGTTTAAAATCATGGGTTGTTTGTTGGGTGGTTCATAAGGAAACTGACGATGATCTTTTCGCACAGGTCGAAAGTGTGCGCTCCCTCTAGCGCTGATCCTCACAATTGTTTCCATATAATATAAAAAAATAGTGTTTACTATTTGTTAGTAACAATAAATTATTATCTTGAGCCTGATAAAATTTAAAAATATACAACTAAAATAAGTAATTGTAACAAAATTTAATAGTCACTTCCTTTAAAAATCTATTTCATAAAAAATATCTTAAATTATCAAATTTTTTATAAATGTGTCTTCCATACACAATATGTAGTTTATAACTTACTGTGCTATTTAAGTTGTTATCATTTAAAAAACATTAATGTAACATTTGTTGTAACAACACAACCGCCAAGTAAATAATAAACAACACGTGCAATGTATTAAGTTTTACTTCTTTATACAATTTTATTTCTAAGTATACAAAAATATAATGATATGAGCATGAAAATATTTCTCTCAAACACATCATCACACTTAAGTAGGCAAACAATAATAAAACGACAAAAGTTACAAACAAACTAACAAGTATAACAAACTCTTTGATAAGAAACTTAAAATAAGTTAAAAAAAAAAGTGGCGGGAAATTACAAAAGTTATGTACAACAAATACGCTATTCTCAAGATGTGGGTGAGTTCTTTTTTTAGAAAAAAAAACTTTATTCATTGTTATCGAGTATAATTTATAAATATGAACAAACATTTAGCAACATTTTGTAAGTCTTCATAAAATGATGTATTATTAAGGATTTCCTTTTAATTTAAAATTTTAAGTAAACCATAAAATACTAACCCAGATGGTACTTTAAGCTAAGCACTCCTATTACTTACACTTACCAAAAAAAGTCTGTAATGACAACTGAAAATTTGGCTGTTATTACGGAAAATTTTGCTAATTTCAGTCCAGCGGTATTTTTTGCTAATCGTAGCAACAAATGTTTGCTGATGTGTAGTACAATGAAATTAGTAGCGGCTACTAAATTTTATTAAACTTTTTGTAAAGTGGAATTTAAAATCGGTTTTCTAAAACCAGAAAAAAAATTTACTGAATATTATTAATATGAGTACAATAAATTTAGTATAAAAAATGAGTAAGCGCTACTAAATTACTGTGAATTGTTAAAAATATAAAAATTTTAATTTATAAAAAAAATTATTAAAATGCACTAATTAACAATTCTTAGACACACGTGTTACACTTTAAAGCTGCTAATTGTTTTTCTTCTACGAATTGGATTATACAAATTTATATATTTTTATGGAACAATTTTTTTTTTTTATTTTTTTTTTTCAAAAAATATTTTGAGACAAAATTAAAATAAAACTTAAAGACTTAAAAATTAGTTAAAACATAAATGAATTTATCATTAGGTCTGTACGAGGTAATTTCAGGTAAAGTCTGGTAAAATGAGAGTAAGCAAAAAATTCTCTCACAAAATCATAAAAATGCCCAAAATACTGCGAACGCACAAAACCACATTTCATACCCAAAAATAAACGTCAAATTTATTCATATTAAAAAACAGTTTAATTAATAAATATATTTGAAATGGCAAATATCTATTTACATTTTTAAATTTATTTTTCATTATTAAGAAGGAAAAGTGGTTTATAGTAAACTTTTAGTTAACTTTAATTTTTTTTCAAAAATTCAAAACGGTTAATTTATTAGCAGCAGCTGATGATTTGACAATTTTACCATTTTACCCAAACAAAAAGTACGGGTAAGTTCTGGTAAAAAGAAAAACACGCTTGCTCTCTCATGAACGCTCTCATTTACCCAATTTATGTTACAAGAAATGCTTTCTGGTAGGATTGGGTTCCCGCGGGCACCCGCTAAATTTGATAAGTTTTGTTTTCAAAAATGTTTTTATTACATTTTTGAATTTTAAGGTTAAGGCAATTTTTGCCTTAACTGTTAAAAATAAAATTTCCTTTAATATTTACTTTTTTAAGATTAGTAAAATTTTTCCAAATCGGTTTTAGAAAATTTGTAAAATAATTTGTGAAGTTAGCAAGAAAAATTTTAAAATATGCTGTAAAAGTTCTGTAATTTGTAAAATGTTAATAGCAATAAAATTTACTAAATAATAATTTTTTTTACTTAAAATCACTACAAAAATAGTAAAATGGGATTGAAAACCGTTTACAAATTTTTCTACTAACTTTTTTTCTCAGTGTAGAATGAAATTTGGATATGCTGTAGAAATAAAATTCCAAAAATCGGCTTTTCAGCCTTCTCGGAAATTTTAGTTTACAAACTAGAGTTTACAAAAACATTAGATTTTTTTTTATTTATTTTTTGCATTTCATCCAATGAAATGGAAATGTTGAAGTTATAAAAATATTTTTACATTATGTTCTATGGTAAATTTGTACCATATTGAAATAAAAAATTCTTCCCGATTTACGATTTTTAATACTTTTGAAACAGCTTGATAGCACTGTGCTTAAACATAAGCATTATGTATTGTATAACAAACAAGCTCTTTTCAAGAATTCTTATGCAATATTAATTTCGAAATTATCAATTTTTTGACATTCTAGCGAACAAAAAAAAAAAAAAAAATATAAAAAATTGCCGAATGGCCCCTTCTTATTCCATCACACAGAGAAAACAGATTCATTGTGACAACCGAATTTCTTGCCAACCGAATAATTTGCTTGGATCCACCGACAAATTTTTTTGTGGTGAGCGAAATTCGACCAATAACACAGAATTTCGGTTAAAACCATATTTTTTAATAGAAGCAGGAATATATTTTGTTGCTACAACTGAATAATACGGTTGCTGCAAATTTCAGTTGGCAAGAATTTCGATTCTCACTTTAATCATCGGTCAAGACGATTACGATTACGATGTAGTTGGGTTGAGTAGTCTCTTGTATTTTCCTCAGTTATTCTCCAGTGCAGCCTTGAGAAGCTCTCCACTTTCAGCTTCTTGTATTGTTACTCCATGATATCAGGTCTGTCATAGGTATGCAAAGGCAGGACATTTAGCCATTACATGCTCCATGGTCTCCTCATCTTCCATACAATAACTGCATGTCGTATTTCGATCATGTCCCATTTTGTTTAGGATGTAATTACATGGATAGTGTCCTGTAAGTGCTCCGCATAGGAGTCTTAGATTTGGTCTGTTCATCTGAAGGGCTTCGCTGCTCCTCTTTTCATTGTATGAAAAGAATTTCTTCGAATGTTTCAGTGGTCTCTGTTTGTTCCAATATTCAACGGATTTCGTCTTGATCAGATCCGATATCATATATGTGATGTCCTTTTTCGTAAAACCAAAGTGAGGACACGGGCCTATAAATGACAGTTCCACACCTAGTCTCGCTTGTTCATCAGCTTTTTAGTTGCCTTCATGCCCACTGTACCCAAATAAGTTTTACCTTATTATTGGTCGCCAGTTGGTTGAGGGCTTTATGGCACTCTAGCACTGATCTATGGTGATAGATAGAGTTTTTGGGCCTTTATTACAGCCTGGCTGACCGACATTAAGTTTATCCTTGTTCTCACAAGATTCCTTTCCAGATTTGTTAGGATTTGAACTTTGTATTCTCTTCCTAGTTCAATAACTGGGTTTATTTAATGACTACATAGTGTCATGTTCTTTATAGAACTGTCCCCGTTAAGGATCTTTAGATGGATCTTTGAACTTAAATAGTTTGTGGAGTTCGATTGCTTGCTTCAGAGCTTCTCCCTGTATCGCGAGGTGCAAAGCATCCAGGTTCAAAATCACCTCCAGTGATGCAGTTGGAGTCGAATTCATTGCACGTGTAATGTTCAGACATGCTAGTCTTTGAATTGGTCAAGATAAGTTGTTTCTAGAGTTATTTTCTCTACCACCTAACAAAGTTTCACAGCATTCAGAGTTTTTAGCTGGGAGTACCTTCCTCGTAAATAGATAATTTTTTTTTTCATACTGCTATTTATTTAATAAAGTTTATATTAAAATTATTGTACTATTTATTTCAATAAACAAACAACAAAATTCAAACAAAAGGCCACTTTGTTATTTTATAATTAAATATGTTATGAAAAAGGAATACGAAAAAAAACGGGAAATGAATAAAAATACTTGTTTACCCATACATACAAAGAAGATGCTAGCAAATTATGTTCATGTACACACTTATACTATAATAAACCGGAAATGAGCTGCTGCAAACTTTAATGCAAACAAAAATGACAAAAAATCATAAATATATTTGTTTTATGTTCTTTTTTCTTTATATTCTAGTTTACGCTGAACTTGTAATCTATTTAGTATATTCTATTATAAAAATTGTTTGGTATATTTGGTTTGTTAATCGGTTGAAGGAAGATGTTCTTGGAAGAGAAGAGGTACAAGTCGACTTTCTGTATTAAGTTTACGTCATATTTTGGACAAGAGTCAGTTGTGAAGAGTACCTTCAGAAAATACTAGATATCTATGTTTATGGTATTGGGAAAAAAAAAAGTTGGTATTTTTTAGAGAAACAAGGCATAACTCTAAGATGATGAAATGTACACTTATACACTGAGGTCCCTTGTGTTGTCACGAGTAAGATGGACCTTAGAATCCACTTCTGAACCAGGTGGAGCTGGAGGTTCGAAGCTTAAATATGCAAGATGTCAGCACCCAAGAGATGTCGGGTTTTCCTGCCCTTTACACAATAAAATCATCCTTCGGTCCGTTGACAACAGAGAAAGAGTTCAATGATATTATGCTCATCCGCCTGGTAGCCTATGCTGCTTTAAAATAAGCACCTATGTGTGTGCTTCCCTTTAGACAATGGCCCGTTTTTACACCTACGATATCTGAAATATTCCTTTTGAATAACAATAGAAGTGCCCTGGTTATGCCAAAAGTCACTCTATTAGTCCACCTGAGATACATTCCTTTATGGAGTAGAACCAGTTTCTTAACTTACAAGTTACCAGGGGAATACCGAATTCCACATGGCACGTAAGGTGGTCCCACGCTTGGCAGGTCTCTGTGCCCCAAGGCCTATATAAATTGAAAATGAAACTGCTTAGTCTTCTAATTTAAGGATGTTTGACAGCTGCGGCCAGCTAAAGTTGTCTCCAAGGATTTGACTACAGCTTGACTATCAGAATAGATGTTAACGATTGTTGTGGATAGCACATTGCGCCCAAGCGAAGGCGCAAACTCCCATATTGCCTTTATCTATATCTAACTAAGCATGAAACATACTGCCAGCTCCAAATCAAGCTTGATGGAATACACCCCAAAGATAACTCGGATGACAAGCTTTAATTCGACACCCACTCTGGAACCCTTGGCCGGTTTATGGTTGGTAAAAAGGTGTTCAATCGCAGCCACCAAAGTTATATAATCAAAATTTTATTGTCAGCACATTGTGATGTCAATCGCAGTATTATAGCCGCATCAACCTCTACCTGTTTCCTCAGTATATCCAAGAGAATAAGATTAAGCCGACACAAGACTTTCTTTGTACCATCTGTAAATATTTAAGATAGGTTACCTTATATCAAAAAATGACTCCATGCAAAAGGGCTTACCAGCGCCATGGATATATATATCAATCATATAATTATGGATATTTTACACACAGAGAAAAGAGATTCATTGTGACAATAAAATCTCTTGCCAACCGAATGGTTTGGTTGGAGTTACCGATATATTTGTTGGTGACGACCAAAAATCGGTTAATACAACAGAATTTCGGTGGAAACCATATATTTGAAATGAATTAGGAATACCTTTGGTTTTCGACCACCAAGTAATTCGGCTGTTGCAACCAAAATATGCCATTGGCACTAAATTCGGTTGTCACGATGAATCTGTTTTCTCAGTGCAGGAGTAAAAAAAACTCCAAGCCTTTTTTTCTCTTTTTGAACGTTGTGGTTGAAAAATAGCTACCTGTAGAGAATTAAACCAATGTACAATGGATGTAACAGAATGTTGGGCTTCCACACGGTCCAGAGTAACAGGCGCAATAGCGGAAACGTTCCTGTCTCCTGTGAAAGATTACAGGATTCGTTTTGTTAGGATTGAGTTTTAGTTCACCTACCCTTGCCCAGACAGCCAATTCCCTCAACGCCGTCTGCATAATATCCCTCCAGGTGGAGGGAAACTTCCTTTCAGTACTGTCCCTATATCATCAGTGTAGGTCACCACCTTCGCCCTCAGAAGCAGAGAAGTACATGATTAAGCCCTATCTATCTATAGTTTAGACTATTTTCGGAATAGATAAACATACCATACAGGTGTCATATGAGCACCAGTTATGCGCCTGTTGCTCAGTAACTTGCTGATAAGTGTGATTACCTTTGGAACTTCGCTCAGATTCGATAATGAGGCAATCATAGACTCCAGGTCATTAAAATATTTCTATATGACCAAAAAAGCGTACCAAGAAGGACTTCTCGATTGTATCTACAATATCGCGCAGTGCAGTCTCTGTAGACATTTCCCTTTTCGTCGTGCCGACAGCTGCTTTGTTAAATGGGTCATATTTTTCAATGGGTGGTCCTGAAGACCTTATAAACCGTATGCGATATAATTCCCGATGTAGACGGCAACATCAGAAAAGAAACGAATAACTATATTTTATATTTTTTTCTCGCAATTCTGTGGTAAAACATTGTTTTTATGTTTTAAAATTCCTTGTAAAATAAATCGCATTCTGTTTATATTGCAAACAATAAACAACAGTTTATATTTACATTGTATTTACAGAAGTTTAATTTACTACACTTTAACACAATTAATCGCCAATTTTATTTTGCCGAATTGTTGCCGTATTGACGTTCTATATACATATGTGATATTGTTCGGAGGGTTCTGATCTTTGCTGTGTGATAGCTTTCTCTTGTGTCTACTAGAAATAACCAGAACATGATGCCGCGATCTAGTTGTGTTTAGGAAAGTCTAGAAGGTTGAACTTGCTAGTGTTGAGAGTTGCCAGCCTGAATAGATGTAAACTTAAGGGCTGCCATATGGTGATTTCTGTTTCCGCTGGTAAATTGAAGTTGATGAATGGAATTACCGTAACAATATTATAATAACGCAATTTAAATTGTGAAATTTGTATGTTTTTGACAATTCCCGAATAAAAAAAGCACAAAAATGGCTGATGTGGATGCCCTAATTTCATCTTCTTAATCTACGCGGTGTAAAAAATGTACTAAAATTTTTTTTCTCTGGCAGGGAATACTTTCTTTGAAAGGCCTTCAGAAGAACTTCTTACAAACAATTAGTTCAACAGTAGTTCTTCATTTTTCATTTTGAAATTTATCATATATCCTCTCATTTCCATTAAAAGCGTCTGATGTAGAGTTAGAAAAATTCGTCTTATACTTAATTTAACCCTCATATTTCTCAAATAAACTTCGGCTTTTTGTTTAAGACTTGTCCTACAAATAACAACATTACTATTGTTGGTTGGAATGAAGAAGACTATAAAATGCAACTAAAAAACAAAACATGTACATTGCACAGTGGAAAAAATTAAAATACTAAAAAAATAAATATACCACTTCATACTAGGAAATACGATTGCACTGAAATTTCTCCATCATATTTAAAAAAAAAGTTATTTATTATAAAGCAAAAATACATTTTTCAAAAAAAAAATGTCAGAATGAACTTTAACCCAAAAGTTTCAAACTGCTAAATGTGGTATGTCTCAGAAAAGTTTAGAGATACAATGTTATATCTGCGAGCAAGATTTTTCATCTTCAACTTTTGAATTTTCTTAAAAACTAAAACTTTTAATACGCTCAGTCGAAGAATCCTTCAAAGTTTTAGTATGTCCTACGGGCCTAAAAATACTGCTTTTGATAAAAATATGGGTTCAATCTCAAATCTAATAAGCCAGTAGGAAATGGCTTAACTGTTTTCAAAAAAAAAATTGTTTGCCCCTCTGTGCAATTGGCAAATATAATAAAATAAACTTTTCTTTTCAAGATTAAGCATTTCACGAAAAAAATATATATAGGCGGCACAATATATTAGGGACGTCCATAAAAGTACGCTCACTAAATAAGACGGTAAAACTCAATAGTTCTGCCGGTACTGATATGCATGGACTATTATCTATCCATTTTGTACATCTTTGCTAATGGTTTAAATCTTTACGTTTATAACTAATTATACAATAAAACTTGAATACCCTTAATTTTGTGCATTATTGTTTTACAATATCACAAACTTCCACTCTAGTTGGCATTTTAATTTAACTGAATGTTTTTTTTTTTACAGATTCAATTTGTGATACAAACTAGGAAAATTTTTCACAAACAGTTGCCAAAAACAACAATTCTACAAGTGGTTCCACTCAAATAGATTTCATGGAACAAGTTCCAAAACTCATTCCAGGGTATTAAAATGTAACATATAACTTATGAAGGATCAGTTTTAGAACTAATTCCAGAAATAATTCTAAGTTTGGAGCTACACAAGTGGTTGCTTTTTGGACAATTTCAAATAAAAAGTCATGGGTGTAAGAACAGTCAGGAAGAAAAAGATGATGTTTTACAACCGATGCTTTGGTAAAGAAAATTTTGCTGGGAAGGCTAAAATACTGTTATACAATTTCAGAATATTTTGCATAACTAGTTTGTAAAAATAAAACTTTTATTACGATTGGGTGATAGTGGTAAGTAGATTTGCGTGTTTGCTGGTCTCGGAATTTAGCATAAGGATTTGAACTAAAGATGGACACGTCATTAAGGCGTGATTGTGGGTAAATCTTTAATTTGAGTAGAACTACTTAACAGTAGGTTCTAAATGCGGCACAGACCAATATTTACACTATTGTGTGGTGGCCTGCGATCCTGAGAAGATGTTACATGGGAAAACTCCAAAATGGTATTGGGTATTAACGACAAGAGTATTGAAGACAATACTCCCCTCCCCACAAAGCGATATATGTTGAGGTCAAGTATGAGGCAGCGCTTGCGACTTACAGACCCTGCTGGGGATTGGTGTCTTGTGTGGTCTTAGAGTATCTTCGGAAGTATGCCAGGCTATGACATTTTGGATTTGGAAACAACGTATATTTGCAAAATGCGATTTTCTTATTCCGAAGAGAGGTATGGAGGAATGAAGGAATATTGGATGATACAAATAGAATTTAATTAAATATAAGAATGTGTTTCCATTATATTTTTGAGCGAAGGTTTTGGCTATTAAGGAGTGCATTTGGTTTTAAACTGCGACTGATTATTCTGGACAGGCAGTCATCTTTCTTCAGAGTCACGCTGCGATCAGGGCTCTGTCGATGGAGTCTGTGAAAGCAAGACAATTTTAAACTGCATCAGAACTATGGGCGCTTATTCTGGTAGGGAACGTCTAATTTTAATATGGGTACCCAGACGAAGGCGATGTAAAGGCTGGAGATGGGAATTTAAAGTCACTCTCGTGAAAACTGCGAAGGAGTAACTCTTTGAGTACTTACTTTATTTCTGCCAAGCTTTCGTAGAAAGCAGGGTAAAACATTGGCATGGGAACGTTATATCGCCGTTGCAGAGGGTTGGCTTGGGAAAACGTATGGGATTCCTGAAGGATACTGATTTATGAAATTGTTTTATAAGAGCGCACAACATGCTGATTCTCTGGCATAGGTGTATGTCAATCTTTCCTTGGACAATCATGAAGGGCATATAGCCCCTACTCTATTCAATCAAACTGAACCTCATGAAAAGAAGCCACAAACAAAACATCACTCCCCAAAATGCGCTGTCTAGTTTTGGATAAAGAGAAACAACAAAATTTTCTGTCGTATCCTCTTCCTTAAGACATGTCTCCAACAATGGATATAAAGAGCACAAGCGTTATGTCCAGCAAGTCCACTCTTCTAAACTGCAGTCCACTCTTCTAAACCTGAGTAAACATCTTACCACAATTCCTATTTATTTTCGTTTTGATTTTATTTACAAAAAAATTCTTACAGATGATAATTAAACAATCATACAAATATACTTATTTTGTATACTTAACGAGCGCCCCGGTAGGCTAGTTGGGAGCGAGGGTCGTGGGTTCAATTCCCATCAGAGGCTCTGGTCTGTTTTCGCTAAATAGAGCCTATAGAATTTGTTGCTAGTACTAGATTAGGGTGTTAGGATATAATATGTGATTATATGATTAATATAAATAAAATAAAATAAATAAAAATTTATACTTAACAAAAAAAAGTTTAGTTATTTTAAAACTTAAGTTGAAGATTAAAATTAATTTCGAGTTAACGTACTACTAAAAACATATTAAGTGCGATAAAGTGGGACATTAAAGATATCTATAAATTTCCTGCAGATAATCTCGGCTCTTCTTAATAGAGCTGTAAAATCTCGAAAGATGCTGACTAGAAAAATTACCATCTCATACAGAAGAAATAAAAGAAGATGGTGTAGCAAGCCAAAGCAAGGGGTGTTATTGAAAGACCTGCTGTTGGTACAACTCAGGGTGACTGATGTATATCATCCTTGGAAGTTTCGGAGGAATCGATTAGGTATACCTTATGTTCCTTTAAGTGACTTTAAATGCTCCGGTCCTGATGTAATGTGTATAATGCTCAAGAGTGGGGGAGATGTCATTGTTAAGGCTCTAAAACCAGTAATTTTGGCCAGCTTGTTTAGTCATTCTGGTACGATGTCAATGTGGTTTTCATTTTCAAACCTGAGATGGAAGATTATACTTTGCCAATGAGTTTAACTTCAAAGTTTTAAACAAAGGGTGGAGAAATATATACGGCTGAGTCAAAATCTTTTTAAATGTCAGCAAGATTCCAGTCATAGTGCTATATCATTGGATTCAAATATCATGATTTTGTCTTCAAGTTACAAAAGAGTCTAAATAAAAATAAATGCATGCATAGATTTTGTTATTATTGAGGGGCTTTTAACAATGCTACTTTTGACTCGATAAAGACATCTCGGCTGAGGCATATGGAGTGCACCCAGTTCTTGTTATTTGGATTCACTTCATGTTATTTAAAAGACTGATGACCACTGAAAATGAATGTGGCACAAAGGTCACATTGTGATCTCAAGGGGTTGCACTCTTACCTCTGCTGTAGTGTTTCGTGGTAGACTCGTTTTTTGTTGAGATTCAGGATGTGGGTGTGCATAAAATTAAAAATGTATACGGCCATGAAACACGACTGTAGCATCCGGAAATAGTTATTACACATTGATATTAGGCGTTTAACTAATTTATACATTTAAGGCGTATGATTGATTAAAATGATATGAATTATAAATTCATCATACGCCCACGTTTATTTTTACATTTTCAAAAGTCATCAAAATTATATTATTTGTAGTTCTTATTTTCAAATATATTTATGTAATACTTTTAATTTATATAATGGTATTATAATTTATTATTTATCTTTACATCTATCCATCTAAATAATTATTTTTTTATTCACATAAGTTTGTATGTGTATTTGCCAAAAACCACAATTCAAATTATTATCAACATCAGTGCCAATAACATAAAGTACGTTATATACAATTTAATATTGGCTTTTTTGTTGTTATCTAAAATAGACTAAATTCAACATCATTTGATGTGGTTGATTGAAAAATGCAATATGTTAAATTAATTTATTTTTTTTTTGATTCAATATTATAAAAGTGAATATTATATAGATTAACTAATCAATATGTGTTGAGGATGATCATTGGCCATAATGAGATAATATTGAAAAATTATTTAAATGTTTCTAAATATTTTGAAAAAGTTATTGATATGGTATCACATATTGCACTTACAATTTCTGTAGCAGTCATGTAGTTATATTTATTTTTTTTTAAATTCTTTGTCTATAGTTTTTAAATTATTTAAATAAAAACTCTTGAAAAAGGTCTATTTATGCAATTCATTACTTTTGTTCGACATGTCTAAAAAGTAATGGGTACTCAATATTTTTGGCTGTTAGTAAGCGAGAGGTTGGTGACTACCCATTACTTTGAGTTTTTTTTTTGCAAGTTGCCACTCATTACTTTTAGGACGTCGTGAATAAAAGTAATCAAGCGAGAAAGTAGGTTGGTAAGTAGTTGAAACCCTGTTTTTGCTGGGCAACAAAAGAATTAATTGAAAACAAGTCGGTCATGAACGACCAAGTAAATAGATAGATGGTTTGTATGTGGATTATGTTCAAATATGTTAAAATTTTCTTCAAATTTTGAGGAATGATTTATGGGGGTCTACTGCATTCACAACTGAAATAAGCAGCAATAATTTAGTATTGAGTTTTTGGGTTGGGGAGGAGTGGGGTGGGTTGAACAAGCACAGGAGGAAGACCACGGCTATACCTTAGAGTGGAAAGTTAATGACAGAAAAATATAGAAAAAATAGAAATGGTATTGAAATTATAAAAGAAGAGGAAAAAGAAGATGAATTCCTAGCCTATAATTTCCAGTCATCCATTTAAACATGAGGGAATCATGCTAGAGTAGTTTATCTACAAAACCCATTAAACTCAAAAAGCTGCGTCTGGTTCTGCATAAAGTTGGATATTCTCTGAAGATGAGAGTCTACAACGGAAAAGTGTTGTTTCCTGTAATCAGTCCAGTAGGACTACGGCAGTCAGCATTACCTCAATTTAGTGTCTTGTCACACTCCCTTCCAATTTGATTATAAAACACTTCCTAAACACAGTCCCAGAGAAAAGATTCGTTGTAATTAAAACAAATCCATTAACATTTATTTCTAAGGATCTTATTTTATTTGGAAAACCTATAATCCATTAATAAAGCAAAACTATTATATTGGGAGTTAAAAAGAGGGAAAAGCAACTAAACAGCAATCCAATAATTTATATTTCCAATCAACTTTAAAAATTTTTTACAGTGGAATCTACCATATATTTAGTCGATGTCATAGGAAATCAGTACGGTCTATAAAATTTATATATTTATAAAATTCGCGACACCCCACAAGAAAATGTCTTAAGTGGTCAAATCTCTGAGGCAGACATTTGACACCGCTAAGACGGTTGATAACTTATTCCGCAAAAGATGGATTGATTGATGAGCTGTCTGACATGGTGCGACATCCTGCTAAACCAAAGTTTATCCAAGTTCATATATTCCATGTCGGCCCATAAAATGTCCGTAATCATGGCACTGTAACGCTTGTTACGCTCTAGCAACATTTTTGACCAAAATAGACCAATGCGCCTCGTAAGGCACATACTGAGATGCCGTAATGAAGTAAGTGGTCGCTTGCCTTCAATTGCTGAGTCAATTTGAATTTGTAAGCAAATAATCCGAGATCTTTATTCAAAATTCTTGTCAACCTGGTGTGTGAAATGCCGAGTTGCTGAGATCGATTGCGACTCGATGTTCTTGGATTTAGTTGCACACTTTCGGTCACAGCAGCCACAATCTCAACGGTACGCACCGTACGGCGACGGAAACCATGAGTGTTGTCCACTAGCAAGCCAGCCTTACGAACTTGTTGGACAAACTTGCGTACAGAACGCGCGGTGGAAGCTCCACATTTAAAATAAATATATTTCTTTAATTGAAATAAATATATAAATGTATCAAATATACCTAAGAAAAATAAAATTAGTTGTGGTGCAGTAAGCAAGATTTGAACCTTAGGTGGAAAAACCTAAAAATAGGATTTTTTTTAAAATAGAATTTTGTGGAACGAAATAGTAATACACAAGCACCATTTTTACGGACTCTCTGACACGTACGGATTCATGAACCCGGCTTCTTCTCTAGGTTTACAGTCCGTAAGTTTAGCAAAGCTTGTATATAAACGGAACACTAATGGACCGTATAATTGAATTTTCGAAAGCAATACCTTTTGACTCCGTTTTGGTGTGTACGTTTCTGTATCGTTAAATATGGACTTCTGCCTTTTGCATCAGTTTATCTTCAGTTGCTTTTGATTTCGGACTGCATAATTGATTTTTTGAAAACAATAACTTTTGACTCGCTTTTGGTGTGTCCGTTTCTGTACCGTCGTATACGGACTTGAGCGATTTTCATCAGATGTTTTTCCTTTGGTTTTGATTTCGTTTTGGCAAAATATTTGTGATCATTATACGGATCGCGCGCTAAGCGTGTCTATTCAGAGTAAGTTCTCTTGCATTTAAAGTCTTTAGCACCACCACACATCGAAAATAACTTTTAGTAATATCTGTAAGGAAAATACTTATGAAATTTAAAACAAGTTTTACGATGATGTCTGAGCAAATTTATGCAGTTTTGTAAAAAAAAATATATCTGACAGTTTGTAAAAGATGTTTTGAAAAAAATGTGCAAATTTGCATTGTGTGCTACCACCAACTAAACCTAATTTAAAATCTTGCTTTATTATTTCATGGTTTTCAATTGGCCACAGCCGCAATGATGAATTAAGATGCTTATTGTGCTGGACTTGAATATAACATTTAATTAAATTTGTAAGATTTTTTTTTAATATCCTTATAAATAAATTAAAAAAAAAATTTAAATTAGCTATTCTAAATTAGAAAATTTAGGCCTTTGCACAAATTCGTTTTTATTGAAAAAAAGGTATCAATGTGGACCGGAAACGGATCCGTAAACACTTCGTCATTGACGGACTTTCAACTGACAACTCCGTTTTTCACACAACATATCGGTCCGTCATTGACGGCATTTCAACGGACTCGAATTAGTTTCAATGTTCCTTAATATCTGTTTGGTGGTCCGTTTATGATACAGAAAACGGTACGAAACCGGAACGTATTTTGTTGTAAAATATGTGTACTGTCAACATGAAGTTTGGATAAGGGGGCATGCTAGCCATCATTAGTCTGGCGTATAAAAATAATAATAGTGTAAAATTAACTCATTAATTAATTAATTTATTTATTTATTTATTTATTTATTTATTTATTTATTTATTTGTTTATTTATTTATTTATTTATTTATTTATTTATTTATTTATTTATTTACTTATTTATTTATTTATTTATTTATTTATTTATTTATTTATTTATTTATTTATTTGTTTATTTATTTATTTATTTATTTATTTATTTATTTATTTATTTATTTATTTATTTATTTATTTATTTATTTATTAATTTATTTATTTATTTACTTATTTATTTATTTGTTTATTTATTTATTTATTTATTTATTTATTTATTTATTTATTTATTTATTTATTAATTTATTTATTTATTTATTTATTTATTTATTTATTTATTTATTTATTTATTTATTTATTTATTTATTTATTTATTTATTTATTTATTTATTTATTAATGTCACTCAAACTAAAACTCATGCCTTGACAAAATATGCCAGTTATAGCTACAATAAGATTATAAAATACTTATAAGTTATAACAGATTGGACTCAGGTGACGTTGATTTTCGGAGCCTTATTTTCGTATAAAATATTTCTAAATACCTATGACAACCCTATTGCTTGCAGTTTCTAAATAAATGTTCCCTAAAATATATTCTATAATTAATTCAACACATGATCTTGACTTTAACATTCCTCTTGTTATTAACATTTAATTAGAGCAGTTGCATAAGAAACTAGGAGTAGAATTATGTTAAAGTATTGCCTTAGAATTAATTATAATATATATATTTCATTATTACTAATTAAAACATATTCATATCAAACATATTTGAGGGTGAAGTATGAATGACCCAATTGTTTAGTTTATAACAAGTTAAATTGTTTTCTTACTACTTATAGAACTAAACAATATCATATAACGTGGCATTAAAAATAAACTACTTATTGATATTACCTAATGCAGTTACTAGTGTCCATAACCAACAATTTATTTATGGCTGTAATATATAATTCTAATTATTCTCATTAAATTTGGTTTGATAGCCAAATGGGAGCGTTAATCCAGTTGAGTATAAATCGTATAATCGAGTATAAATCGTATAGCCGAAGTATAAAAAATCTCGATCCCGACACATGCTGTTGTTAGGAAGTAGTTAGTTAAGCCCCACCTAAGTTACTGAGAAATATGTATCAGTCGTATTTAGAACCTTTTTCCCGTTTCATCATTTAACCCGACTCACCGACTATACTCGTGAGTTGCTTAGAAATATGTTCTAATCGTATTTAGTACCTTTTACTTGTTTCACAATTAAACTCGATTATTCTCGTGAGTCACTTTTGGGGTTCTTCGAACCATTAACGACAACGTAAATATAATCAAAGACTTCCTAATAAGTTGTTACTACAATTCTGGTCCTTAGACTTTCTTTATTTAAATTATATTAATCCATTTTTCGAATTATTTGCATTAGAATTTTTACAACTGTGTGATTAAATAAAGTGGGATATGACTTAATTTAATTTATATTAAATTAATTATGTTTCGATAGAATAATTTGTTTTATGATATAATTCGTGAAATATATATATAAAATACTCCATTTTTTTGTTAGAATGATTTGTTAAAGTTGATTCAATGATTAATATTAACTTAAAACATGTAACAATCACAAAAAATCAATAAAAGTCAAAAATTCGCGAAATTATTTACTTATTTACTTATGACTTGAAAATCTTTCAAGTCTAAAAATTTTACTGAATCAAATAAATTTTCTGCAGGTGAAAAACAACTAAAATTTGATAACTTCTATTGGACAATTTGGTTGAAATCTATAAATAAATATTTTCAAACATGAACCAAAAACGATCGAATTTAATAACATCGTGAACTTAAAAAAAATATTTTTGAATTCGCACTAATTCCAGAAGATATAACGTTTTTGATTTGCGAAATATTAATTTTTAATTTGTTTAAATTACTCGATTTTTTTAAAACATTAATTTATTAGGAGTAAATTTAATTTGCATTTGCAGTTTTTATTAAATGAATGTAATAAACATAAGTTCATATATTACATATTAAATACATAATTCATAAACAATCAATTTTAGTTCGTGAATCCAAAACAATTTTTTTTAATAATTTTTAGAAATTGAATTATTTTATTTTGATTTATAATTTTGTCTCTTGGATATTTTTCAAAAATTCTCTTTTTAATAATTTTTTGGTGATCGGGTGCGATTTTGAGAGTAAAATTAAATGAAATGTCGGAAAAACATTAGCAGGCAAAGAACAAAACTTTGTCCTAGAGCATTATCGTGAATAGGACTGTCTGGGTCAGACAAATTTTTAATTAATTTTTTGTTTAATTAAATAATAGCAAACAATTTTTATACCCTTCACCACAGGTGGAAGGGTATATATAAGTTTGTCATTCCGTTTGTAATTTCTACAATATTGATCTTAGACCCTATAAAGTATATATATTCTGGGTCCTTATGAAGAGCGAAGTTGATTTAACGATGTCCGTCTGTCCGTCTGTCCGTCTGTGTGTTGAAATGGGTTTTCCGAAGAACCCAGACGTGATGAGGACTTGATTCTTTTTTATTTCTGTTACATGTGATCCATTTCTGTTTGCTATTAAAAATCAGACAGATCGGTTAATAAATGGCTGAGATATTAGCAAAAAACCAGGACTACCTCTAATTTTTCCAGTAGAATCCCTTTGTTTAATATGTATGTAGAATTTTGAGCATAACAACACATCCATGTGTTAAAATTCTTTTCTTTCATCTACACCATTTATACACAAACAACACACATACAAAGATTTGTCATTTAAATAAAAACTAAACAAATCCCTAATGACGAAGACTTTTATATATGTACATCTATTGACGATGATTTTGTGTGAGCTTCAATAGCTCAGTTGTCTAGACGCTATGTCACAAATACTTTTTTTCTCTAAGCCCGCGGAGTTCGAGGTTCAAATCTCGCTCAGGTCAATTCACTTTTTTTTTGTACATTTTTTTTTATTATTTTCTTAATATTTTTTTTTTTGCTTATTTTTGGTTTTTTTTTTACATTTAATAATTAATTTATATAAAATTTTATATTAATAATTAAAATTCTTTTCTTTCATCTCCACCTTTTATACACAAACAACACACATACAAAGATTTGTCATTTAAATAAAAACTAAACAAATCCCTAATGACGAAGACTTTTATATATGTACATCTATTGACGATGATTTTGTGTGAGCTTCAATAGCTCAGTTGTCTAGACGCCATGTCACAAATACTTTTTTTCTCTAAGCCCGTGGAGTTCGAGGTTCAAATCTCGCTCAGGTCAATTCACTTTTTTTTTGTACATTTTTTTTTATTATTTTCTTAATATTTTTTTTTTTTGCTTATTTTTGGTTTTTTTTTTTACATTTAATAATTAATTTAAATAAAATTTTATATTAATAATTAAATAATCCATAAATAGGCTAAAAACATCAAAATTTGTATAAAAACCCTCTGATACAAACAAAATACAAACGGTTTTATTTCTTTTTTTTGCTCCGATTTAAAAGTATTTATAAAAAGATTTTTAAACCATTTTATTTCTCACATATTAAGAACATTTTATACATAATTTACCTTTGAGTGCAACTATTTTAGGTCATAACTTATAATAATTTATAAAAAAAATTATAAACTATTTTCCTTCAAATTTTTAAAATTAAGCTAAAGAAATTACAAATATTTCTAATAAAAAAGCGAAATAAAATCCCAAATGTAAATTTGCCAGCTAAATCAAACTATTTTGTAGAAATAAAACACATGCAGTCGTAGTGATTTCTTTTAACGATTTGTTGAAATTCTTTTCTTTCACCTCTTCACCTTTTATACACAAACAACAAACACTATTCTAGAGCTGTATTATGACCTATGGATACGTCTTATATAGCAAAAGATCGAAAATCTTTAGTATAACATATTTGCTGAAAAACTCGGAAATATCGGTTCAGATACAAAAAAGTTATGCCTAAAACATAAATTTTTTTAAAGTACCTATATTCCCGAGTCCAAGTTTTATCTCCAAACTAAATGGTTAATTTCCTCTTAAAGGCGTCCGTATATAAATCTGTCCATTTCATATATGTCCATATATAAACTTCAGTTTTTCCCAACCATGGTGAAGGGTATATAAGATTCGGCATAGCCGAATTTAGCCGCTCTTACTTGTTTTTCTTTAATTTTATTAAAATTTGAAAAATATTCAGATTCTTTTTTTTTTTTTTTTTTGAGGAAATAGTTTTAAATTGCAAAATATAAAAAATTGTAATAAACATTGCAGGTAAATTCAGTGCCTGGACCTTATGAAATCTTTCAGAAACACGTTCTTAATATGAAACACGCGTATGAAATATTGACAGGGTACATGCTAATTTTCGTTTGCTCTTTGTCACGAAACTATTCGTTCCCTACAAGTTCTGCAACATTGTGATTGATATGTAACCAGTTTTTTATTAATAACTTGTCCTCAGTCCCGTTGTATGTACACTTGAGCCAGTCACGTAACGTTTCATGTTGAACTAGTTTTGATATACATCACGTAGTGTCTAACATTAGAATAGTTATGTGTAAGATAATTCTAACCTGTTCTGTTGCGCATTCGCTTACACCAACGCAGTGATATGGTACCCTACACAAGGTCAGTGATATGTCACAAGTAGCTTAAAAGGTAAAAAATTGCCACCTCCTATGACAAGCTTATGTTAAAGTTACTGGTTATTTTCATAAAAGAGAACGAACTCGAGGACCGGTTTCTGCCACAAAGTTCCGGTCACGTGACTAACTCTGTGACTGGTCCATTTCCCGTAGGGATAATGTGATATGGTTTGCGTTTGGTAGCAACAACCAATACCGTTAACCTACAACACCATATTTAATTATGGCCGCATTTAAAACTTTGACATTCTTTTTTTCTACATTTCCTAAAGTTATATACGTGCTTCTGCATATGATTATAAACAGTTAATGGTTTGTTATGTTTTTTTCTGGTTATATGTAATTTTTGTGCTATCAATCATACTTATGTATGTTATGTTGGTATATACGAGATCGTTAATTCATTTTTAACTCATCTGGTGGATAATGGATTTGAAAATGGAATAAATAAATACTGGCTTTTTAAAATAAAAACCAGTTCATAGGCAGTTTGTAAGCCGGCGTGCGAAAAGTATCCCCCTTGATGGCCTGCTCATACCTCTGGAAGCCTAAAATATGTTTTCTTATAGTACAAGCTAACTCACTGATAATGTACATTATGGAATTTTTTCCAGGTGAAAAAGTCCCCTTTGTAATAGTCTGCCCAAATAGACTTGGCTAGATATCTAAAATTTAAAATATATATTCTATAAAGTATGGACTAATTATATTAGAAGTTTCTCGGGGGGTCATACCAAAAATGGGAGTTCAAAAAGAGAAAAATCTTACCTTTAATAGCCTAAATAAGCCTCTTTGGCTGGAATCCTAATATATAATATATGTGTTTCAGGCATTATGAGATAAATCACTGAAAATATATATTTTAATTTTCCTATAAGGACTTAGTAACAAAGGGGTTCGAAAGAGGAAAATTCTCCCCCTTAACGGCCTTTGCAAGCTGTTTAGCCTAGAAACCCAATATTTGAAAATTTTATTTGCTCGAATAATAAAGAATTCACTTGAAAGATATGCTTTGGAGTTTTCGCCAGAAAAAATCCTAAGCAGGCCAAACACCTGAAATTTAAAGAAAATGTAAACTTAAATGAACAAAAAGAGGAGTTGAAAAAGTAGACAAAGAATCGAAATTGATTGAAAAGGGGAAAAGTTATATTAAAACATCACTCAAAGAAAATGAAGTTAGTGGAATTCGAAAAGAGAGGGATTGCAATACCAAACAAGGGGAACTATATGAAATGGAAAGGGAAACGGAACAAAATATATTATTAGACCAGGGAATAGAACGGGGAACGGGTGGAATTGTTAAGCGAATCACATGGAATGAAACGGAATGAGCCTGGATTTCAATGATATTTCTGTATTTCTGTATTTTTTGATATCATCTATTTTTTCCATTCTAATGTTTTCCAAACCTTATCTTCCTATAAAATTTTTGGAAATTTTTATAGTTGCGGTTAAAAGAGGAAAGAGTCTGCCGTAATGTCCTGCCCAAACCCATTGTGTTAAATACATATATAGTATATATATATATTCCCTTCAGTATTGGCTAATTCAGGTATAAAGTGCTCTATTGGAATTTTCGGTTCAAGTTTAAAATCTATATATATAAAAAGAAGTGTACATTTTGATTGTCACTCCATAACTCGAGAACGGCTCGACCGATTGCCATAAAATAGGGAAGGTACAGGGAGGAGTGATGATGGTTAGTTGATTTTGAAATCCAAAATCGGTCTAGCCATTCTCCAGTTATGATTTTTTTCCTGAAAAAATTCAACATTTGAAAAAAAAAGTTTAAATTTCGGTTCGACCTAACGAAAAAAATCTATCCAACCTAATACACAAACGCATACATACACACATTCATTTGATTGACAGCATACAAATGTCAAACAGATGAACCTGTTGAAATGCACATGTTTGCAAATCACTTTCTTTCACTCTTGGATTCTGATACAGCCGGTCATACATTCGCTGCTTTCCAATTGGAATTTTATTACAAGTGATTTTTTTTTTTTTTTGAGTTTCATAAATATTGGTAAGTATTGAAAATTTAAAAGGTGATTTTAAGTGTGTTCAGTGCAAAAAATGTGTTTGGATTCCAGAAAACATAGTGAAAAGTGATTTTTTTCCATAATTTCATCTTATTGCATCATCCATTTAGCGTGTACTCAATATCGAATTCATTCGTAATGTGGACATTGTTGTTACTGCGTACGGTGCTTAAATAAACAATACTTAATTCATATTGAATTAATTTCATTGATTTAGAAAAAAAATGCCGCCAATCAGACGATCAACTATAGGTCGACGTACGCGTAATTCTACCTATAGATTTAATCAAAGGAGATCGCAAAGTTTAGAGCAACACTCACAACAAAATCAAGTACAACAATTACGAAACGCACGTCGTCATAGATCGGCAGATCCAAATCCATTAAATCCAGCATCGAGACGAACGACACGACTTTCACGTCGTGCTGTGCAAGAGATGGAATATGCTGCTTTCGCTTACAACAGCGAAAATGTTTATAGTGAACATGACAATATTGGTGGAATGACGGTGAGATGTCCACATTGTGATGCAGCCAAATTTCAAGGTGAAACGCCTGGCATGTGTTGTGCTAATGGCAAAGTGAGACTGCCAGCATTTGAATCTCCCCCCGATCCACTTCATTCATTCATTTTTGGAACGTGCCAAACATCTAAGCATTTTTTGGCTCACATTCAAGAATACAATGCGGCATTTCAAATGACTTCTTTTGGTGCGACCAAAATTGTAAGAGACAATTTCATGCCGACTTTTAAGGTGATTACTTCATGCGGAATATCATATGAAAAATGTGATCTGAGCAGTAATTTTTTTGATGTGTTCAAGAATTCTGACCCAACATCTAATTACATTTCACAAATATTACAGATTCAAGGTCAGATTTATCATCGAGCTGGTTCCTTATTGCCATATCCTGATGCTGATCATCAATTTTTGCAAATCTATTTTATCGGAGATGCAAATCGTGAATTGGATCGGCGTTGTACAATTGCTGCGCGTGCAAGGCGACAAATTGTTTCTGAACTTCAAACATTCTTACATCAGCACAATGAATTAATTCGATTGTTTAAAACCGCTCTCGATCGTATGCCAACTGATGATCACAGAATCGTTATCAGGGCAGACAAAACGCCCTTTGGAGAGCATGCGAGACGATTTAATGCACCAACAATTGATGAAGTGGCCATTGTAATTGTTGGAGACCAGTTTCAATCTCGCGATATTGTGCTACATCGAAGAAATGAAGAATTACGGCGTGTTTCAGAGCTTCACCGCAGCTATGATGCATTACAATATCCATTATTGTACTGGAAAGGTGACGACGGCTATCATATCAATATACGCATGATAGATCCACAAACCGGTAAAATATATATGAATTTAATTTAATATGTATTTATTTCAAAACAAGAAGACATGATTTTAATTTTCTGATAATGTATTCATCATAGGTCGTGACGTAGAAAAAACGGTTAGTGGGATGAATTATTATTCATATAGATTCATGATTCGCCCACAAGAAGACAACTTTATTATGCGATGTGGCAAACTTTTCCACCAATACGCTGTTGATATGTATGCAAAAATTGAAGCAGAACGCCTTAATTACCTTCGATTCAATCAAGCCAAATTGCGATCGGAAGAATACATACACTTGCGAGATGCAATAGTGAATGATGGCAATGTTAATGATATCGGACGTTTAACAATATTACCATCGACATATGTTGGCAGCCACATGCACGAATATACGCAAGATGCAATGTCATACGTTCGCAAATATGGTCGTCCCGACCTATTCATAACATTCACATGCAATCCAGAGTGGGCTGACATAAAAAACAATTTATTTGATGGTCAGAATCCAACAGATCGACACGATATAACAGCACGTGTATTTCGACAGAAAGTAAAAGCACTGATGGATTTGATTATCAAATTGCGAATTTTTGGAGAGGTGCGTTGCTGGATGTTTTCCATTGAATGGCAAAAGAGAGGGCTGCCACACTCGCACATCTTGATATGGCTGGTTCGTAAAATAACACCCGATCAAATTGATAACATTATATCAGCTGAAATTCCAGATGAAATCAGCGATCCAGAATTATTTGAAGTTGTCACGAAAAATATGATCCATGGCCCTTGCGGTCAAATAAATTTGAATTCACCATGCATGATCGATGGAAAATGTTCAAAACGGTATCCAAGAGCATTTACTTCAGATACAATTACAGGTGACGACGGATACCCGTTGTACCGACGTCGGTCACCGGAGGATAATGGCCATACAACAATAATTAAAATACGTAATCAAGACATTGATGTTAATAATCGTTGGATTGTGCCTTATTCTCCACTATTGTCAAAAGTATTTCAGGCTCACATAAATGTTGAGTACTGTAACTCTGTGAAGTCGATTAAATACATATGCAAATATGTGAATAAAGGCAGTGATATGGCTGTTTTTGGAGTAGCTGGTGATAATAGCAATGATGAAATCGTTCAATATCAAATGGGGCGCTACATTAGCACTAATGAAGCTCTTTGGAGAATTTATTAATTTCCAATTCATGAGCGATATCCTGCTGTTGTTCATTTGGCTGTTCATCTTCAAAATGGCCAGCGTGTGTATTTTACCGATGCAAATGTACAGCAGAGAGCAGCACAGCCACCAGCAACAACATTAACTGCATTCTTTCAATTGTGCGAAAACGATGATTTTGCCAGAACGTTGCTGTATTCAGATGTAACGCATTATTTCACTTGGACTGCAAAGAAATGGCAACGCCGTAAACAAGGAACCCCTGTTGATGGCCATCCGGGTGTTTTTTTTTGCAGATACCATGGGAAGATTATACACAGTTCATCCAAACAATGCAGAATGTTATTATTTGCGGTTGTTGTTAGTAAATGTTGTTAGACCACGTTCATTTCAACATTTGCGAACAGTAAATGGTCATTTATGTGTGACGTATCGTGAAGCATGTGAGCAATTGGGTTTGCTTGAAAATGATGCGCATTGGGATTTATCGCTTCACGATGCATCCATTGCTTCTTCTCCACATCAAATACGTATGTTATATTCCATAATCATATCAACATGTTTTCCATCAAATCCACTTGCATTGTGGAATAAATATAAAGATTTTATGGCAGAAGACTATTTGATTCGAATGCGTCATCAGACAAGAAACGCTGATTTGGTGATTTCATTGGAAATGTATAATGAGGCATTGATAGCGATTGAAGATATGTGCCTTACGATTGCAAATAAAGCATTGGGGCAATTAGGTTTGTCATCACCCAATCGTCCAATGCATGATTTATTTGAGAATGGCAACGTGAACAACAGTATGATCCCAATGAATTGCGAACATTTGTGAATTTTAATGTTCCCAAATTAAATGACCATCAAAAACATGTCTATGATACCATCATGCAAGCTGTACAAAATGAAGTCGGTGGATTATATTTTTTGGATGCGCCTGGTGGTACGGGAAAAACATTTGTGATATCACTGATTTTGGCAGCCATTCGATCGGAACGAAAAATTGCATTGGCACTTGCTTCTTCGGGAATCGCTGCTACTCTATTGGATGGTGGACGAACAGCACACTCTGCATTAAAATTGCCGTTGAATGTGCAGGTGAGCTTATATTTACTAATTACTCACTTTAAAATTTAATAAATATTAATTAAAATTTAATTATTCTCAAACTAACAGGTGATTGAACATCCCACGTGCAATATTTCAAGAAATTCTGCGATGGCAAAAGTTTTGCAACAAGCAGCAATTATTCTATTGGATGAATGTACATTATTACATTACACCGTACAATGCAAGATCTACGTCAGAATCAAGAAATTTTTGGTGGAGCATTGATATTATTGTCAGGCGATTTTCGTCAAATATTGCCTGTGGTTCCACGATCAACACCGGCGGATGAGATCAACGCATGTTTAAAGTCTTCTCTTCTGTGGCGACATGTGCAAAAATTGACATTGAAAATAAATATGCGCGTTCAATTGCACAACGACCAATCTGCAGATCGGTTCTCGAAGCAATTGTTAGATATTGGAAATGGCAAAGTTCGAGTCGATAATACAAATGGATTGATTATATTGCCTAACAATTTTTGTACCATTCTCCATTCAACAGAAGAGTTGATTGAAAGTGTGTTTCCAAATATTGTTCAAAATTACAGGAATCTTAATTGGTTGAGAGAACGGGCAATACTGGCACCAAAAAATGTACACGTCAATGAAATCAATTATCAGATTCAAGAAAAATTGCCAGGTGCAGTGACATCATATAAATCTGTTGATAGCGCAATGAATGCAGATGATGCAGTGAATTATCCAATTGAATTTTTGAATTCATTGGAGCCACCTCGTATGCCACCGCATTGTTTGAATTTAAAGGTTGGCTCATCAATTATTTTACTACGGAATTTAAATGCACCAAAATTGTGCAATGGCACAAGATTGGCAGTAAAAAAATTGATGCCGAATTTAATTGAAACCACAATATTGACCGGAGGGTCAATTCTCGTTCTGTGATAATGTGAAGTGAAAAAAAACTTTTCATTTTCGTTTTCAAAAGCACTTTTCACTCGAACTTTTCACAAATACATAAATTGCGATTCTCGTCTGTATTATGAAAAAAATGTTTCATTCGCACTGTACCCATGAAAATTTTCTAACTGTGTTATCCAAAATTTAAAGTAAATGTCAAAACAGAGAAAAACGTAAACAAATGTGAATTAAGTTCGTAAAATTTATTTTAAATAATTATATAAAAATATCTGGATTAATTGTATTATTAGATATTACTCAAAGACAATGATGTTACAAGCATTTCATTGCAGTAAATAATTTAATAATATATAGGAATTTTTTGAGAGAGACGCATACTTCGTGCTGACCACAATCCATTCGAGATGACAACCGACAAGCACTTCATGGATTTATATCCGCTTACTTTAAGTGAACTATATTTGGTGCGCGTATGAAGTCTAATATTATTTAAAGAAAAAAAAAATTCATAAAGAATATAAATAAACTATAAATAAATATGCCATACTTTTGCCATTTTTCACTGTCCTTTTGGGTCCCACTAAAACTGTTAAGGCTCTGCAGTTACAAATCTGTAAATATGGGATTAATAAAAGTGTGATTATGGTTATTAAGCTACTTACTTATCGTTTGCAATGTCCACATGCTTTTCTTAATAATTAATAAAATACTTCTTTTGGCTTTCGCTGGCACGCTTTCCTCTTACAATCATCTCCATGTTTATTTCACTTATAAATAGTCTGTGTAAACAATTTTTTCATATGAAAATATTTTGACAGTTGTTTGCACTGTTACACAAAACAAGAATCGCCAGTGCTGTGCAATCGTGAAAAAATCTTGTTTCGTTCCACTTTTTTTTTCATATGAAAACGTTTTGATATTTCTTTACATTTTTTCACAGAACGCGAATCAAAAGTACTATGAAAACGTGAAAAAACTTTTCATTTCACCTTTTCACAGAACGAGAATTGACCCTCGGAACAGCGAAAGGTGAAATTGTGCTCATACCACGTATTCCACTGATTCCAACAGACATGCCATTTGAATTTAAGCGTTTGCAATTCCCAGTGCGTCTATCATTTGCCATGTCCATCAATAAGGCGCAAGGACAAACGCTTCAAATATGCGGATTAAATTTGGGGGAGCCGTGCTTTTCACATGGACAGCTATACGTGGCCTGCTCAAGAGTTGGAACTCCAAATTGTTTGTTTGTGCTCGCTTCAAATGGGCAAACGAAAAATATTGTATATCCAAATGTTTTGGATTAACATTAATAATTTTTAAATACAATGCATTCATTTCATAAAAAAAATCTAGAATATTTCATTTCTTTTTTTGGTTGGTTGCAACGAAGTGCATCGGGGTCCGCTAGTACCATATAAGTAATAATGACAAATTTATTCATCTGAGGCCATGACTGGGCTTGTTTTTGATATTAGTAACCATTCGGCTTTGAGGCGGATTTTCTCGAAAAGCTTTTTTCACTCATATAATAAAAATTTTAAATATATTAACCCTGGGCAGAAAATATAGACAGCATGGGTATCAAAATTTCTAATTTCTTGAGGAAAAAATCGAAATAATTATGATCATGTCTATATGTAAAGTAGGCTCTACTTTTTTGTGTTTTTCATAACACATATAACATTTTGGAGATAAGCATCTGTTATTTAATCTCATTTATTGGCTTTTTACACTGAACAACATCTTTGTGAAACGCATGGAAGATGTTGAAAACGTGAAACATGAATTTACATTGGCAACATCTTTAATTTTTCATCTGCCATTTATTCAGCTGTCAAAAAAAAATAAAAGAAAAAGACGCATAATTTTTGTAAAAAAAAAAATATATTATAAAATGGACTTAGGGAAAACAGTAATGGAGTAGTTGTGCAGTACATTAAAATATTGAAGGGTATTTGTTTTGTTTATTTTCTGCAATTTCAGTTTGCTAGTGATGACACACAGAAAATCGATTTTTTTTGCTATTTTTTTAGTGATGACACTTAAAATAACGAAAGATGTAAGATGAAACTAAATGAGAAAGGATCATCTTTTGTAGAAAGATGGACAATTTTCGGCCTGTATAATTCTTATGGGAAGATGTAAATATCTTTGCAAATTGATGCAAAATGTTGGTCAGTGGAAAAAGCCCATTAGTCATTGAACAAAATATTTTTTTTGCTTTGAAAATATCAAATTTTGTGCCACCAAAGCAGCATTTGCGGAAAGGTTTTCTTCAATTTGAACAATGGGCAGCTAAAGCACATCGATTACTCGCTGAAGCTCACACCCAGAAAACAGTACCAGTTGTGGCCACTGAATTTGTTGTCAATCGAATTCTGTTGGTAACGAAAACTATCTCTATATTAAATTATATTTTTAGTTGTGAAAGCCAATATTCAGTTGTACAGTTTAACATTCATATTCCACAGAAATATTATTACGTTCTACAAAATTTTGTTTAAAAAAAAAAATATTTTGAGACTTTTCTAGTTTCGAAATTGGGCATTAAGATTCACAGTTTACACCCTTGCTTACTGCACCACAATTTAATTTAATTTTATTTGATATATTTGTTATTTAAACATTAAGATATTTGATTTTAATTAAAACAAAATATTTTTTTAAATGTTTGCCTTTACCGGGATTTGAACTCGGAAAAAAGGAGTACTAGGCTAGCTTTCTACCCACTAGCCCACAAACACTTATACATTTTAATGACTAATTTTGAATTTAATTATTTTTTTAGGAAAGTAAATATAGCAGAAATTTCGTTTACAAATACCAATCTTTAGTGGCTTCTGTAATCAATACAATCCACAATTCGGTTGGGTCAACTGAAATCCTAATTTAATGACATAGTTCATCAGGATAACCGAATTTGTAGTTACCACTTTCGAATATCGATTGTTTATTAATAAATTTGATAGATTGTAATCATTTTCCAGTACATTCACTAAATAAATAGTTGCTTCTACTGTACACAATTCCTAAACGAATTTATTCATAAAGTTAATTGGAATTACCAATAATTGGATAATAGTATTCCGTTTTAATTCTTTTTCCTTTTTTTAAAATCCTAATGCCATATTTTTGCTATAATGATGGAATATAGGTTATTCCAAATAAAATAAAGTTCTTACAAATAAATGTTAGAGGTTTTGATCGAATTGCAACCAATATTTTCTCTGGGTGTTAGGAAAACATGTTACATCGATCTCAATGTGCGATAGATGGTTTGTGCGTGGTGATTTCAGCACGGACGGCAAAGATCGAAGATCATAATTCGGATGGAATACTCAAAGAAAATTATTTTCAAATCATTGGGCGTCACTCAAGCAGCAATGCTATAAAAAGAAATAATTTTTACATTGAATTATTAATGGCGGTGGAAACTGGATCCATTACGACAACCTTAAGTCAAATCAATGCCAAAGCTGAATATCCATGCCGTCGAGGTAATGCTCTGTATTTGGTGGCACCTGAAGGCTCGCATCTCTTACCAGCTAATCGGACCAGGTGATCATAGGAGAGCTGTACCGAACACAATTGATTCGCTTGGTGCGAGCACTGACCAAAAAAATACCCGGAATACCAGTCATGAAGCTGTAATATTCCATTACGACAACGCTCGGCCACCGGCGAAATCGGTAAAACTATTTAGAAAATAGTGGTTGGTAAGTTCTGCCACACCCGTCTTATAGTCCAGATCTTGCACCACCTGACTACCGTTTGTTTTGATCGATGCAAAACGCTTTCACTGGAATAACAGGGTAGCCAATATTGGCTTGATTTGTTTCTGACCTCAAAAAATCAGTAGTTATTTTAGCGCAAAATTCATATGTTGCCAGAGAGATGAGAAAACGTCATTGCCTTCAATGGTCAATAATACTTTGAGTAAATTTATACTGTACCAGTGGTTTACAGTAGGCGCGCAAAATTTTGCCAAAAAATAAATCCCGCATTTTTAAGTTACTCGTATACACCCAATATTCATATATTTTCATACATCTTCGGATGCAAAATTAGAGGGCTGTTGCCGTATGAAATCATATATGAGTATTTATGAATATATGTTCAATATGGTCATATTCGGCAATGTTCTCTTAAATTTTGCATCCGAATATGTATAGAAATATATGAGATAATGTACAGACATATTTAGTACTACACTCAGAATATTATGTAGTTAACTGTTTGTAGTTTAATAAAAAAGTTTTCCGTTCCATTTAAAAATAAAGAAAGATACATTTATTTTTCAAAGAAAGATCTATATTAACTATTTTATACGAGCGCCCCGGTAGGCTAGTTGGTAGCGTGCTAGCTTATCAGTGCGGGGATCTTGGGTTCAATTCCCACCAGAGGCTCTGGTCTGTTTTCGCTACAACGAGCCGAAGGCCTTTGTTGCTAGTGCTCGGTTAGGGTATTAACATATAATTGGTAATTATATGATTAATAAATAAAAATAAATAAATAAATAAATAAATAACTTTTTTATACATTTATTTGAAATAATTTACTATCATTTACCGATTTTTTTTCAGTTTCATTTATTTTTTTCATTTGTTTGAAATTTAATAAAAAATTTACCCACAAAACGGAAACTTGTGGTTTATTTGTGCCCGTAACAGTTATTACAAATTTAAATTTTGTTTGCTGTCTGTTTCAAAAAAAAATATTCAAAAAATTTCAATTTGTTTTTTTATTTAAATTGGTTGTATATATACAAAGTTTTTCAATACAAATTACAAGAACTTCATTAACACACATACATACACAAAAACATTTACACAAAAAGTGTTTATAGCTTCATATGCATACATACATTTTGTATTGTACGAGTATATTAAAAAAAAAAAAAAACAAAAATTCAAAAACGGAAATAATTTCAAATAAATGAAAAAAAACATTTATTTTTTAAGGATTGGTGGGTCAAATTTTGGCATTTATTTTAACTGATTATATCATTTGTTTCTTACGGATGTGCCAGTTGATTAATCAACATTTAAAAATAAATAACAAATGGCATTTAATTTAAATGAAAATTAAGTAGACCGGTTTTTAAATGAAATATCATTTCTTTTAAATGATATTTTCAGTTATTTTAACTTACAAACTTTTTTAAGTGTATGAATGCCAATATAGGATTAAATATATGCCCAGAACTATGTATCCCAGCAAAACTTTGGTAATCTGTGCGATATTATCATGCGTTACCTTGTAATGATAGCTCGTTACCTATTTCATTATTTGCAATCATAAAGTAATAAGTTACTGATTATTGATTACGTAATATATGATTTATAAATGTAAAGTAATAATTGAAATATTTTTGAAAATCTATTTATAGATACATTACTTTGTGTTTTTTGTAAGCAAAAGTAGTGTTTTGACAACACTAGCAAAAAAACGAAGCGCAACAATTCATTTAAGTTTAAAGAAATCAAATACTATATGCGTCGATAGCTCAGTGAATAGAGTTCTTGGCTGGCAACCAGAGTTCCCTGGTTCGATTTCCATCATGACCACATTATTTTTAATAACGTTTAAAATATTTGTTATAATTTTTTTTTAATAAAAATTCCTCTTTTTTTTAAATCTATTTTTAGACACATTACTTTTTCCATTCTCATAACCATATAAGTAACCCCTTACATTATTACCTTTAAAGTAATAGGTATATACATTACTTTGAGGCTCATCGCCTGTAAAATTCATTAATGAAGTAAGGTGTAAAGTAATCCATGATCCCCTATGGCTACACATTACTTTACACATTATTTGGTAACGCGTGGTTTTGCTGGGATATTCATATATATTTGAAATTTTATATAGGTAATGTAAAGAAATAATTTTGTTACATTAATGACCGTAATTTCAAGCAATAGATATCTACCAGTACTAACATACCTACCGTGTAGATGAACAGAAGCCAATAGATACCTAAGCATTAGTAGGTATCTATTGCTTGAAATTATGGACATAAGACATGTTTTTCTACAAAAGCCCTGCAATATCCACAAAGCAAGAAAAAAAAATGGCATCGATCTCTTGTTTTGCTCTACTCTCTTACTTATCTTTATGTTAATAAGACCGAAGAGTACTCATGGGGTAAGCTTAGGTTAGTAAACACAGAGTAACCATCAATTTATTCGGCTTACTACATTTTTAAAACATATTCATAAACTGATTAATCTTATAATGGATGTAAAACCATATAAATCTTTTTTTCTTTCATTATAAAATTAAATATTCCCTACATGTGAATTTACGTTTTTAATGGATGAATGATATACATGTGTTGAGTGCATAATTTTTTGAGGGATTTATTAGAATACAAAAAAAAAATATTTTCCATTAAAAATTTTGCATACAGCAATAGTTTTTTCTGGTAAAAATTTATGTTTATAAACATTTTATTAATATTCACCGAATTCCATATCGATATTTTTTATCAAACTGAATATTTATTAATGTTTAATTACAAATTTTCTATTTTTTTTTTTTGGAATTAATAAAATATTGTTTTCACTTTTGTTATTTGGCATTAAATACAATTAAATACATTTTAAGCATTTCATATGTCCATGAAAACTGAAAAAACTTTTTTGAAAATTTATTACATATACGTTTTTACGAACATCTGGAATTTTTTTAATTAAGAAAATATATATTTGTTTTTTCTATGCAAAATCAAAGCATTTTTAACCAAAGAAATTTGTGCATAACAACAAAATTTTAATAAAAAAACTTCATAGAAATTAAAACAACATTTTCTAGCATTGTGGTAAATTTTATTGCTCTGAATATGTCAACACATTATGGTTTATACGCACTTTTAGCTTTACCACATATCACTACTACATACAAAGCTACACACCAATGCAATCATCTAGATATCAACATCAAACACATCAGTAAACATGTAAATTATGCAACATGCAAAATAAACACAATAAAGTTCCCATAAAATTATGCATCGTTTCTTATAATTTTGTATGATTTTTTTTTGTTCTATGCATTAATGCTGATAAAAAATTTACCCTCAAATGCAAAAGATGGGCAAAAAAGTACCTTAGAAACCATTTTGCATACGTCATGGATTGGCGCAATAAAGTGTACTGTTTTTAGAGTTTTTTCAATTTAAGTAAATTCCTAAAACCAATAATATTCGAATAAACATTTAACTGAAGAACATATATGAAATAATTTTATTTTTTTTATTTATATTAATCATATAATAATTCTTTTAGTTTTCTTCGATCTTCTTGATTTGTGTAATATTTCTCATCGAGCTAAAGATCTTTTATTGATAAGAAATTAATTATAAATGTTTATTTATCCCAATACTTCGTCACCACATTGGGTGACTTCTTTAGACCCCATTAAAAAAAATTCTTAATGGGTTAATTGATGAAATATTTTAATGACATGTGAAAGATATTTTCTGCCCATCTAATATTTGTCCAGTTTTAGTAAACAATAATATGTCTAAAACATTTTGTAGTAAAAACTGTACTGCTATAATTTTGGTTTTTATGAAAACAAGACAATATTATGACTGTAAATGTTAAAGTCATGTTTTATTTGATGTATAATTGTTTATTGATTGTTGCCAGCATTTTATCGTTGCATAATTATCATATTTTTCATAGTCAGAATTTTTGCTATCACAGTATGTTACAGCCAATCGTGATATAAAATGGAAGGTGGCAATCATAAAATAGTAAAATATTTACTAAATAATGATGGTAGCGACCATGTTGATGGTTAGAAAAACAATAATTTGGTTGTAACAACCATACCCGATTGCAGCATCAGAATATAGTAGCAGTGATCATATTGCAACCATGTTTTTTCTCTGCGTGCACCCACAATTAAAAAACAAATAATTTAAAAATAGGTTTGACAAACAATAAGTTTATTGTAATTATTTTAAATGACATTAACTGTATTTTAACAGTTACATTACACGTCATTGAAATTAATTTTTATCAAAAAAGTTGAAAACATTTATTTTTAACTACCTTTAAAATACCAAAATTATCGATAGATCCGTTACGAATATGTCGAGCTACGCATGATTTCGTTTACCATGCATGTTAGAAATCCGTGATTAAATTTTTAAAACTTTTTATTAAATAAAAACTATGTCACGTTCTCATCCCTAACTTAATAAATTTTAATAATGGTAAATAATATGTCAGTATGGTAAAACAAAACAAAGAATGCGACAAATATTATCAGGGATGGAACCTTTTAAATAATACGAAAACTTAAATTAAATAAGCGAAAATGAATAGTTACAGTCGAAAACGTTTATTTGTTGCCTAATTCCGAGCTTTTAGGATGTAGATTATCTTTAAACGCAGTTTATCGCAGCTTGTAACTTGAATACTGATTTTGAAATTTGTTTTAATTTATTTTATTTCAATGAAGACAAAAAAAAAGAAAAATTTATGTTAATAAACATGGAAATGGCAGAAAAAATTCGTTTTCGGTTTAACTAAACCAAGTTAAACTCATTTTTTATTCAGAATTTGGTTCATTTTTTATTCGGTCGAATATTCGGTATTCGTTTCGAACCGAATACCGAATATTCGGTATTTTGAATACACTATTTGTGATGAATACATTCGAATACACTATTCGTAATATCTCTAATAAACACCGATTTCATGTTAACAAGTTTTCCTTAAAATTCCACATATTTAGCGCCCTCTGTTAGTACAAATTAGAGTCAAATCTAAATAATTTAAAATTTTGGCACTTTAAAAGTGGAAAAAATGTTGGTATAACCCAGCGAAAAAAAATGGTAGTCGTGACTATAACTTCTTTCATTGCTTCCTAAACTTCAGTTGACATTCTTTTACAATTTTTTGGTGTTATTCTAAGGAACTTCCAAAGAATTAATGAGCTCATATTTGAAATGCAGTGATCTGGATATAAACCCGATGCATATCTTAAAAAATAACTCTTCATTACTTCTAAAGCATATGTTATAGTATATCGTATAATTTTTTGAATAGTTCTGATGAAATTTTTTATTGTTTTTATTTAATCATTTTTTATATTTTAGTTTAAAATTTCATGAGGTTTAGAATTTATGCAGTTTATTTTTATAAAAGTTTTGAAAAATCAAGAAAAACAGATTTTTTTTGACCTTAAATTGAAACTAGCTGGCCTGTCATTTGCATTTTTTCAGCCTTAAAAATTTATGACGACCAATCTGTGCATTTTTGCATTATGTACTTACATAATTTCCAGTTTTAATTCAGAATTTACCAAAATAATTTTACTTACATAATTTCCAGTTTTAATTCAGAATTTACCAAAATAATTTTAAAATTGTATAAAAATTATTTCGAATTGCCAAAAATGTTTTAAAATTGTGCAAAAATTATTTAAAATTGTTCAAAAATATTTTAAAATTGTCTAAAAATGTTTCAAAATTGTACAACCAGTTTTTAAATTATCTAAAACCATTTAAAAATTTGTCTAAAAATTCATTAAAATTTTGAAAAAATGTTTCAAAAATACCTTTTCCCTAATGCAGAATTTTTTATTTGTTTTAATAAAGAATATTTGTATATCAATGCATACATTTCGCTCCTTTAAACTTATTTTTCTGCATTTTTATGAATTAAATTTTCATCAAAGCTTAAATACTACAAAGTATATGAAAATTTTCCACTCATGCATCAGAATATCTTAATCATTGTATTATCATTTCTTCCTTAGAGTAAAGTATGAGTAATGCTGGTAGCTACAATTGAATACTTCCATCCTATGACACGCTAATGTTAAACTCATCGATGAAACCATTAAAAAAGAAGTGATGCCTTTGCCTAGTAGTGATGCTTTTATTGCTTCTTTGGCAGCTTCATTTTTGCTGGGAAATTAAGAAAATAGACATATATAAAAACATGTTTTTTGTAATTTGTGGCAAAATATTGGTTCAATTCTTTTCATTATCTTTGAGATAATAGTATAAACTTTAAAAAACAACAAAAAAATAACCCTTTTTTCGTATTTTATTTTTTTACTCCTTTAAAGTTTTGTAAATTTCGATTTTTTAACACAAAAAATAGTAATTTTCAGTTCCATAAAAATAATTGTACTAAAGATTTATACTTTACAGTATATTTTTAGTCGATTACAAATATATTAAGACAAAATAAAAACCAAACCTTAAATAAATTTTTTAAAAAATTAATTTTGTATATTTTTTTCTTGAAACAACTAAAAGCCATACTTATTGTTATACCGTTATTGCTTAAAATTGTCCAAGCTTAGCGCCCTCTTATTAAACCTAACATTTTTTTTAATACCTTTTAGTTGCTTTATAATCTTTCCAAAAATATATTATTTATCAATTTTCATGACCAACATTTTATTTTTGATTTTTGTCTATGGAACAAAGCACTGTGCATCGGCTCGTTGTAGCGAAAACAGTTCTGAGCCTCTGGTGAGAATCGAACACACAACTCACGCACTTATAAGTTAATGCGATACCAACTAGCCTACCGGGGCGCTCAAATATATAAAATAAAAATTAGTTTGAAATTGATAAGTTCGATTTAGTTAATTTAAGAATGATAGTTTTTAATTTTTTTCCAATTTTACGGTAAATGTTTTAATCAAATTTTGACCAAAATTTAGTTAAAACCGTTTTAAAATGTTTGTGAGCTTTTTATTAGCGTATACTTTATATGATTATTTATATAACACTCATACGCTCTGTAGTGCAATCCTCAAATAATTTTAATGATAGGGCGAACCGCTTGTGACTGCAGCTTACCCCTGAAAAAGGTGCTTTCATATGATACTATTTTTTAAAAAGTCAGTCCGATAATATAAAGTTATTACTTAATTGTTGGTAAACTGATCAAGAATATTTTGTTATCTTGATAATATTTTCGTATGAATTTCTATGAAGGCAGCATTTGAATTAACAATTTTTTTTTGTGTAGTAAAGTTTTGGTATATGAAGCAATATTTTATTTAAGTGCTTTAAACATTGATTGGATTATGCTTCATTTTAAGTGATATTTTACAGTCAAAATCAAGTTCTTACAAATAAAAATAATTTGTTTTATGCCCTTCGTTTATTGTCAATATTTTAAAAAAATATTAAAACATTTGCACAAATTTACAATTTTTCTGAAAAGTTTTTTATAAAATCAAAATTTCTTCCGTGGATTTTCACAAAAAGGTAAGACACATTTATTTGGAGCTAAGCACTGTCCTTACATTATCTTTTTTCTTTTTTCAGAAAGATTCTACGAATTTCTTCGCTTCTGAATAAAATAAGGATTATTTAAAAAACATCGAAAAACAAAAATCAAGATTAAATATTCAAAACTAAAATTATAAAAATGTATGTATGTTAGAAAGAGTTAATAAATTTTTTCAAAACTAATAATTTCCGTGTTTTTATGTTTTTGCTTTACTTCAAGTTAGGGCTTGAAACCAAGTGTAATTTTTATGTTGTTTGAACTGGAATTGAACTGTGACTCAAGGCTTGAATTCAAATATATTCTCACTGTAACCTTGGACTTAAATTCCATTGTCCGTTTTGCTAAAATATTCTTTTGAATTCAAGTGTAATTAAAGTATAATCCAAGGATTGAAATTGGAAAATATGACTTGAATGACACATGATTTTGGCTTTAATTCGAACAAAAATGTTTATTGGGATGTTTTTATTGAATATTTCAAAAAGTTAAATTATCACTGAATTAGCCCATACTCGCGAGAAAACATATTTAATAAATTTTATTCCAGCAGGTTGGGCAGGACATTTCTTGCCTGCCGTTTAAATGATACAATATTTATCTACACTAGAAATTTCAAAATCTTAGCTGCAAAGGTTTGGGATGGAATACACATTTTAAATTTCTAGCCCAATTAGCTTTGTCCTTCCCATTTTGATCATTTATTTTCAAAGTACCTTCATTGTTCGCGTATAGTTGTTACAATGAAGTTATTGGTTTACCAAAAGGTTCTAGCCACCAATTCCACTCGTTTCTCGTACTATTTCCTTTTTGTTCCCTTTGTATTGTGTTTGACTTTTGCTTGTTGCCTGTTTTGATATTATTTCGTTCCACTAGTCTAATGTTTTAAGCCCACTACTCCTTTCCATTCTGTTTAATTCCCCAACCAAAGCTTTCAATTTCCTATTGTTAAGTGTTTTAATTCCATTTTCTCCCCGTATCATTTAATTTTCCAATTTTGTTGTTTATATTTCAATCGTGCTTCAAATTTCAGGTTACTACCCAAAGCGGCTTGGGCCGACCTTTTAGAGCTCTATTTTACCAGGCTCCTGGCAAAAATTCCATACTCCAGGGAACGTACATTTCAAACGTAGTGTTTCTAGCCAACGCCGTTTGGACACAAAACTTTCCTATTTTACAGGTTATTATTACCACATTCTTGGAGAAAATTCTAAAAAGTAGCTAATCAATGAATTGAAGCCTATTCCTAGGAACAACTATTTTTAATTTTAGATTTCTAGCCCCGTTTTGTATCTCCATATAGGTCTATTCCTAGCTTAGCAGAAGTCTACGTTGGAGTGGAAGCCAAATTTCAAATTGCTATTTCCAATGGTAAAGGCTGGCGATGATGATGATGTCTGTCAGTGAAAATCATTGATTGTAGGTTTATAATTAAAAAGGTTCACTAAAATTTATATAAGTAATTAAAAAATAAGTACATTTAAAATAGTTTGTTAAAATAACAGAAAAAAACCATTAAATTAAATTAAGAAATTAAATTTCATTATAAACCGGAGTACTTACTTTTCATTTAAATCAAATATGTTTTGTTATTTTTTTTTAAAGGTTGTTTAAACAACTGACGCATCAATAATTAATCAGTTGAAGCTTCTGGGTATATTTATCAATACGAGTATCACATTATCTTTATGATTACGTACACTCTAATTAATTTCTGTTGAAATTTACCCAACTTATAGTAGGAAACTGTACTTCTACTATAAGTTGAGTAAATTTACTCTGTGTGCGTAAATGAAAAAAATGCACACATTATGCGTAAGTTAATGAACACAAAATAGGTAAAATTACATTAGAAGTGCGTAACAATTCAATAAAATTTTAAAATTAAAGATTAAATTTACCAAATTTGTGCGTAAAGAAACACGATTTTCCTGTAAATGTACATAAAAATGCGGAAAAATCCTACTAAAAAGCGCACATTTTCTACCATGATATTGAAAATTATAAAGCAAAAAAATGTTGGTTTTGTAATAAAAATAATAAAATAAAAATAATAAAATAACAATAAAAACCATAATTGTATGGCTTGTTAACTCACAGCAAGAATAAAAACAATAAATTTATTGTTTAGGAATTCCAAATAATTGATAAATTTAAAAAACAAATGAATCTATTTTTTAGGTTTGAAAATTTTATCGATTTTTTTTTTCAATTTTAAAATGTCATATTTTTTTTACTACTATAAGTTAGTATATTTACAATCTTTGTGAGTAAAATTTTAATTTAACAAAAAATACTAATTTTAGGCATAATGTGTTTAATTGTAAACACATAGTGTCTAAAAATACTGCGTGTGTGTATTATTGTATTTGAAAGTGTGCGCAAACAAGTTTTACGCATTTGGTGTTTATATTTATCGAATTTTCGTAATATTACATAAAATTTTAGTAGAAATTTTACAAGCATTTTTTAGAGTGTAAGTAAACGAGTAAATTTGACTACACTTTAAAAAATGTTTGTAAATTTAATACTATAAAACGGGTAAATTTTTTTGTAATACATAAAACGCATAGTTGCTAAATATAAACACCAAATGCGTAAAAATATTGTGTACACACTTTCACATACAATAATACGCATACAACGTATAAATAAACACTATGTGATTATAAATAAACATGTTGTGCCTAAAATTAGTATAGTTTTTGGTAAATTCAAATTTTAAACATAAGTTTGTAAATGTATTATCATATAGTGGTAATTAAAATATTGACACTTATAAATTAAAAAAAAAAAACGTAAAGTAATTCAAAAAATATTGGAAAGCAACTAAATAACGAATTTTTAAGACTGAAAAAATTAAATGTATATAAATCCAATGAAGATAATTAAGATGACCTCATTCTACAGGGGAAATTCTATATTTCGTATCCTACTATCCATTCAACAAGGAAAATACTCATATTAACAATGTGAACGAAGTCTCAAGCGATTAGAAAACACATGTACACGATCAAGATGTTTATTAAAAACACCATCCAAGGCAGCACGAGTATAACCACCGAAATTTATTATATCTCCAAATACAGAAAATATTTATAATATTCTATTGGATCCACTATGCAAGGACGAATGTAAAAAACATTTGGAGGAGGAAATCTTCAAAGAAAATTTTTATGCCGCTAGAAATCCATTGTGGTAAACGTCCTACAGTAATAATTTTTAATTGGCAAATATATTGCTGTTTTATTTAAAAAAAAATGATCTAATTTATAGTAGGAGAAAGAGTTTCTTACAATAAATTTGGTAATTTTAAGCAAAAATTAATAGAGTGTAGAGTAATATTTTTTAGGATTTATTATATTTTATAAACAAATTTTTAAAAATATTGATTGCTTTTGATTTATAATATAAGGTATTATTAATAAAAACACATAATTAAAATAAATTTATTGTTTTTATTACAAAAAAAATCGTTGTGGTAAATGTACGCAATTTTAGTAAATTTATTCTTAAATTTGGAAATTTAATTTAATTTTTACGCACTTTTAATTTAATTTTACTCATTTTTTGTTTACCAACTTAATCATAATGTGTGTATTTTTTTTCATTTACGCACTAGTAAATTTAGTAAATTTACCCAACTTATAGTAGGAGTACAGTTTCCTACTATAAATTGGGTAAATTTAAACAGAAATTAATTAGAGTGAATATAAAGAAATAAATATTATATTCATTATATAAGCACAGAGCAAAAAAAAATGGTATCTGTGACTATAACTTCTTTCATTGCTTCCTAAACTTCAGTTGACATTCTTTTATGATTTTTTGGTGTTATTCTAAGGCACTTCCAGAAGAATTTATGTGTTCATATTTCAAACGCAGTGATCTGGATATAAACCCGATGCATAATCTTAAAAAATCACTCTTAATTGCTTTTAAAGCATAATTGACAGTATATCGCATATTTTCGTAATCTAAAGCATTTAATCAAATTGAAAAAATAGTTCTGATGAAATTTTTCGATTTTTTTTTTATTAAATCATTTTTTATATTTTAGTTTAAAATTTCATGAGGGTTAGAATTTATGCAGTTTTGCAATTTTTATAAAAGTTTTGAAATATCAAGAAAAACAGATTTTTTTAACCTTTAATTGAAACTAGCTGGCCTGTCACTTGCATTTTTTTAGCCTTAAATATTTATGACGACGCTATCTGTGCATTTTTGCATTATATTTATTATTTAACACTACACCATTTCCAATTTGAATTCAGAATTTATCAAAATAATTTTAAAATTGTGTAAAAATTATTTCAAATTGCCCACAAATGTTTTAAAATTGTGCAAAAATTATTTAAAATTGTTTAAAAATATTTTAAAATTGTCTAAAAGTTATTCAAAAATGTCTAAAAATTATTCAAAAATATTTTAAAATTTGTCTAAAAATTCAAAAAAATTTTTGAAAAATGTTTCAAAAATGCTTTTTCTCTAATGCAGAATTATTTATTTGTATAAAGAGTATTTGTATAAAGAGTATTTGTATATCAATGCATACATTTCGCTTCTTAAAACTTATTTTTCTGCATTCTTATAAATTTTTCATCAAAGCTTAAATACTACAAAGTATATGAACATTTCCCACTCATGGAAAACGTAGTACTTATACCGGTGCTGGAGCTGCAACAGCAGTGAAATTTGCAAAATTAGTAGCAATTTTTGCGTTAAATGGAGGTAATATTGAGGACTTGGAAAATGTTGCTAAACAATGGGTGGGTCAATTGGTTTTTGGAGATATTTCGAAATAATCTGATACAGAGAAAATATGGCAAGAAACTATGAAGCAGCAACAAAAACTAGATATTTTAGTAAACAATGCTGGTATTATAGAAACTGGTACTATTGAGAATACTAGTCTTGAGCAATATGATCGTGTTATGAATACAAATCTACGTTCCATGTTCCATTTAACCATGTTGGCTACCCCGGAATTGATTAAATCTACAGGATGTATTGTAAATGTATCCAGTGTTAATGGAATTCGTTCATTTCCTGGTGTCTTGGCGTATAATATCTCCAAGATGGGTGTTGATCAGTTTACCCGCTGTGTTGCTTTGGAATTGGCTGTTAAGGGAGTACGTGCTAATTGTGTCAATCCTGGTGTTACTGTTACGAATCTTTATAAACGTGGCGGCATGGATGCCGAAACTTATGCGAAATTTTTGGAACATTCTAAAAGTACTCATGCTATGGGTCGTCCTAGTACTGCCGATGAATTGCCCAATGATATTTGTTTTTTGACCAGTGATTTGGCTACATTCACTACAGATGTTAATTGAGATGGTGGTCGTCATGCTATGTAAATTGTAAATAATTACTTACTAAACATTCTAAATTTGCATTTATTTTGTTGGTTATATCGTATGTATGTTCGATGAGCAGCATGCCATTTTTTAATATAGTTAAACTACTTTTAAAATTAATCCACATGCCAAAAACTAGGCCTTTATTTCTCAAATGTGGGACATAAATAAAAACAATGGCAAATGGTATTTTATTTAAAAAAAAAATGCATCATTATGATGCAGTTTGATTTTTGTATTATCATTGCTTCCTTAGTGTAAAGTATTGTATGCTAGAAGCTACATTTGAACTTCCATCCTATGACACGCTAATATTAAATTCATCGATGAAACCAATAGAAATGATGCCATTGCCATAGTAGTGATGCTTTTATTGCTTAATTTTTGCTCGGCATCCATTGGTGGTATTATAAATTTGCGCGAAAACTGATTCAAAAACAATTTTCAAGTCAATTCCATTATCGTGTAAGCTTTTGCAACAGTTTTTTTTCACTGCTCTTCTCTAGTCCTACGATCTATAACGTCTTTAAAAGTCATTCTCTTTGGCAAAAAGTACAGTGGTATTTTTGCTAGTAAATTTAAGCTCGTTTAGAAAATATTTTACACATTTAAAGGTTAAATATAAATTTTATATATGACACAGTTTTCCATACCACACGATGAAAATTATGAAAAACACAACAACTCACAATATGTTGTATTATCCCTAAAACATGTGGTTGTTTCTTTGAAAATTCTGGCATATTATATAAGGATACTGCAAGTTGGTCTGTATGGTAGCTGTGGTAAATTCTAAAAGATCATCGTGTTTAACAAATTGCATTTTAGTGCTAAGCTTACATATTTCAATTTTGGTTTTTTTTTTATAGCGAATTTTGACTTTCGTCGTAAAAAAATATGTGAATATTACATGGTAAATGCACATGTGTTGCTAGATAGAAACTTCTATTAGAGGAAACAAAAAAAAAAATATATGTTTAATGGTATGTGTCAAGTAATGACTTAAATATATTTTATGCTATTGTGTTTTGTTGGTGTGTTTAAGGATTCCGCAGCAGATACATATCTTTCTTTTTTAGAGAAAATTTGTTGAATACTTTTATGTCTTTGTAAGCATAAAATATTCTAAATACTGAAAAATTGTTTTTATTTTTTTTTTTATTTAAATATCTGAAAAATAAATCTTGTTGTTTGCAAAAGAAACAAAACAATTTTTGTTTATTCAATTGAAATGTAATCATTAAACTTAGGCTTGAAGTAACAAAATAATTTTAATAATGTTTCTAAACAAAACCCAGTTACCCTAATATGGACAAAAAATACTCGGAAATAGCTAAAAAAATATAAGCATATTTTTAAATCTCTTTATGAAAATTAAGATTTTCCGATTTTAATCAAATTTCTTTTGAAAATTACAGTTTATATCCCCAGTATTAAAAAACAATACATAAGAGTGGACAGCATCAACCTCCAGAAAAAGTTTTTTAGAATAATGTTTTAAAAACTTGCAAAATGTTGTACATAGTCATACATATTACGTTGGCATACATACAGTGTTGTATAAAACAAAATAATTTTCATAATATATTTACATTTATATCCTCTTAGGGTCATTGCATGTCAAACCGCTCAGAATACTGTCATTTTCGGAATTGTCATCTCCGATTTTATTGAAATTTGTCAAAAATATAATAAATGGGTAGTATTAAATTTTTAACCTTTCGACCCCACGAACTATCGGTTTTCGGAATATGACGTCGTGAAAATTGGCAAAAACCTCAATATATCGAAAAAGTGTCCATACAAAGTCGCCCATGCTACCATTTTAAAGGTGACAATCATTACCTTCAAAGTGGCGTCCTAAATTTTTATTGTATTAAAAGGTTAAAGGTCATTTCTTAAGTTTAATATTCAAGGACCCATATCTCAAAATCCAATTCTTTTTAAATTCTTAAAAAAAATATATGTTAAAAATTAATGCCTCTCTACATTTGTGGCAAAATTTTTAGGTGGAGACTCATTTGGTTCCTGAGTTATGAAGGAAAACGTGGTCGTAAGAAAATTTTCGTCGATATAATTTTTTTCTGAAAAACGTTGCATGTAAAAAGTACAATATTCACAGTAAGCGACACTTTTAAAAAAATTATAATTTTACCATACCTTAAAAAGTATTAATTTTCGAAAATAAAAAAAAAATCGAAACAAGTAAATTTTTTAAAAGTAACTACCAATAAATAAATAAAATAAAGCAACTTTTAATCACATGCCAAAGAACATGCAAGCATTGAACTTTCATGGCATCTTAACATTTATATAAAGTGGCAAGTCCTTATGTTTTACAACTTCTGTAAATTAATGAAAAAGCCCAACCGATCATCGAATTTTTATAGCACAGAGTAGCTATAAAAAACTGCTTCTTCCCAATGACACGCCAATGTTAAAATCATTAATGGTTCATCGAAGTTTTCACAACTTCGAGTTAAGAAGATGCAGTGTTTTTACTATTTCTTCCTCAGCTCTTATTTTGCGGGGTTAATAAATAAACATCAACTTAAAATAAATGTTTTTAAAGAAATAAAAGCACAAATTCAAAATAAAATAATCTTGCAGATATTAAATTCAAGAACGTTTTTTAAAACCAAAAATTTTGTATGCAATGGCTGAAAGTAAGCTATATGAAAATATAGTGGCGACACACATGGTTGCAACATTGACACTGCTACTATATTATACTTGCTGTATTCAGGTATGATTGTCACAATCAAGTTATGGGTTTAAAATATGTTCAAACCATCAATATGTTCGCTACCATTATTATATTATTATTATTTTATATAACTAATTTATTTTTCGAGCTTAAGGTTTGTTTTTTATAAAAATATTATTTATTATTTGTCAATTTTTTATTATTTCCTGAAGATGCTACACAATGGAGTAGCGAAACATTGAAAAATAAATAATATTTTTTATAAAAAACAAACAAGCTCGAAAAATAAATTAGTTATAAAAAAGAAAAAGGTTAAATTAAAAGATAACAATTATTATTTTATGATTGTCACTTTATTATTTATAATATGATTGGTTGTAATCATAATGTTGTAACAAAAATTATTATTATATGCTGACAAATTCCAATTAATAATTATACATATAACACAATGAATAATTGTAAAAACACACTAATTACACTTATTCATTGTTGACTTTTGTCATTGCCGAAAAGCTTCTAAATAAAGATTTTATATTTTTTTAATTCTTTTCACTCAAGACAATAAGAAACCTTTCTTTAAATATGTTTATTAATTTATTTCTTGTAAAATAATTACTTTCATGTGGACAAAGAACTAAGAATGTTAACGTAAGTGTTGTTTTGTACGAAAAGGTTTCCCAACCCAAATACTAGATTTTTAAAAATTTTCTTGATAGAAACATTTTTAGATTCTATGGATTTTTCTTTAAATTAAAATTCTCAGATTCTACAAGCTGTTAGAAAAACTCTTATATTCTTAAAAAAACTTAGGTTTTAAGTCATTTCTTTAAATAAAAAAATTCTTTGATTCTTAGATTCTAAAGACTTTTACTAGTAGAAATATTCTGAATTCTAAGGACTTTTTATAAAATAATATTTTTGTGTCTCTAAGGGCTATCTAAAAAAAATCTTAAAAATGTCCTTAGAGTCTATTTTTTTATTAAAAAAGTCCTTATAAATTAAAATTTTTTTAGAGATTTTTTCTTTAAAAAAATCCATAGTATCAAAAAAGTTTCTTTAAAAAATTCTTTAATATCCAATTTTTTTCTTTGGGAAAAACATTTCTTCAAGAAATATTTTTAAATTTAAAGAACCTTTCATAGTTTCGAATCATTATGTAACAGTAGGGACAATATTATTTGAATACCCTCCACCATAGGGGCTGAAGATGATAAACGTATATACTAAATTTTGCATGAACTGTAATATGAATATGTTTTGTCAATTTATGTAACGAACTTTTGTTATTTAGTTTTAGTAATGTTATTTATTTAGTTTTAGCAATGTTATTTACAGAGGTCTGCTCTGTTAGCGACTTTAACATTGTTGATTTTTACGTTAACTTAGTTATCAGAGTAACACACATATAGCTCTAAGAATGTTATTATTCTCATAGTATGTAAGACAATAAATGTAATCGAACAATAAGAAGACTTAATAAAATTTTTACTTACTTAACAGAAAAAAAAAATAGATACAGAAAAATTGTACAAATTTGTATGCACAATTTAGAGGTACCTTCACATTTTCACTCATAACTTTTGAACCGCTTAAAAGATTTTGCTCATTTTAAATACCAAACTGCTCGGGAGGATGTTCAATAATCTGGGTAAAAATAGGCACCCCGCTTGCGTCTTCGCGTCGTGATTGCCATTTTAACAGACAGACGGACAGACAGACAGACAGACAGACAGACAGACAGACAGACAGACGGACATCGCTAAAACGACTTAAAATTGCATAAGGGTCACGAATATATATATACTTTATGGGGTCTTAAACCTATATTTCGAAATGTTACAAACGGAATGACAAACTGATATATACCCTCACCATGTATGGTGGAGGTATAAAAATATATAATGCTCTTAGAATATGATTTACCCGAATATGATTGGAAAATTGAAATTATATTTTTAAGCGCTGAAATTCCAGCACTTTTTATCAAATATCATTCATGAAAACTTTATGCTTCACTTGCCAATTTTTGTTAATACCTGAAGTTGGGGCTTAAAACCCCTGTGATACTTAATTTCCATCTTACAGTTACTTAGACTCTGAGAAAAGTCTTATAT